>JAJUPC010000562.1:0-203173 GCA_023614405.1 Avena insularis | reverse complement strand
CAAGTTGTCATCCCAACTAGACCTATAGTCTAAAAAAAGTGGTGCTCTATTATTACATGTCCTCCAAGATCTGATTAACTCTTTTCTGCTTGGGGAATGTTCGTTACAGTACCAAACTTGGTGGGTGAGTGCACCTTGGTGCCCGAGTTGCCATCAATCGCATGGAGGGCCATAGTAGATTCGCCAATTGTGCCGTAAGGCGACAAATGGGAAATTGTGAATACAAATCTAATGGCCAAACGGTCGCTTGAACCAGACAAAAACGGTCAGAACTCAAATACCGTCGTTAGGTCAACTCTTCTTGGCCCGCCATGTCAAGATTCTCGTTATCTTTAAGGTGTGGACTAGCTTACTCGCGTGTGACCAGATCTATTTCTTTGCTCTACTCACGGTCTTCTCGTGCTCGCCCTCCCATAACATTTGTCGGCTTACTGCTCGTCTCGGATCGGAGCTCACACTTGCTCTAATTTGCATCCCGCCATGTCGTCAACCTCCGCACGCTTAATCGAAGCTCGTGAAATAGCCGCATCATTGCATCGCCGCCAGATCGGAGCTCGCCGGGGACTCTGACCAATATCCGCCTGGCTAGTCCTTCTCGCGGTGAGCCGTCTGTCGGGCGATCCGGTCGATTACGACCAGCCTCGGAAGTTGCATGCTGTCACGCCAGCCAAGACCCTGCATGGTAGCTCAGCACAGAGACGATCACGCCTCATGGCTATCAGTGGCGTCCGTCTCTGTGTCGCCAGCAGAAGTTAGAAAGGCTTGTCGGCTTTAGGTCTCTGCTTTGGGATCGATTAAATGAGGTCAACATTGAGGTATGCGCCGCCATTCGATTTTTTTCGTCTTGTTCGAGCACAGCTCAACACCGAGCGTTCTCGTGATTCTTCCCATTCTTTCGAAAGTGTTGCGGGAGAAAATGATCTTCATGCGTTGGCATCGCGCCTGGGTGGGGTAGCTTGCTTTCTTCTCCAAACTCGCTTTGACGTGCTCCCATTGATGCTTGGGAGCCGAGGCCTCAAGCAGGTCGTTAGTAGCCTTGGCGGCGAGCTGGTGGAAATCGTGCCACCGAGCGGCGATGGGTCATCGAGGTAAAGGCATGGCGAAAGATCCCGACACCGCTCCTAAGATGTATGAGATGCTGATTCCAAGGCAAGGTAGGGCGACAGGCTTGCTAGAAGCACCGGTCATCATCCACTGGAGGAGGTTCGAATCGGTACATGGCATTCAGTGGCCTCAAGAGGTTGCTGAAAGCGCCTGTTCTGCAGTGTTGGCCTAGAAGGATCGATGGCACAGACCGCCACTATTTCGGACGGGCACACAGTTTGGTGGGGACCGGGCTTGACGAGCTGGTGGTTCTGATTTCTAGTGAAGACAGATCTCTAGTGAATTGCCATGGTATGTGGTTAATGAATTTGTAGTATGGAGAGCGTGAGAGGAAGTTAGCATCGACTAAAAATGTGTAATAGTTTGAATCATGTAGTACGTGTGTGTAATAGCTTGAAGTAAAGTGTGTAATAGTTTGAATCGATGTAGTATGTGGGTAATGAATTTGATGTAGTGTGTGTGTAATAGTTTGAATCGATGTAGTTGAACACCTGCTTATAATTTCTGTGAATAACCAAGGACAACCTCAAGAAAAGAGGGTGGTCCAATGAGCAATGCCAATCAGGATGCCAGGAAAATGTAGTCCATCTCCTCTTGAAGTACAAGCTACATTTGTAACACGTTGAACCAGGACCATTAGGCAGAACACAAGACAAAGGAAAAATGAGCCATAAACATGCATAATGTGACGCAAAATCAGAAGTCCGGGATAAAAGATGCCGCTTAATCTGATTGAACCACGACTAGTAATTGAAGGAAATAGGTACTTGATAGTATTTGCTTACAACAGTAGTACTTCCATACAAAAAGGGTCTTATACCTGCACAAAAGTGGGCTAAACTTCCTACTAGTTTATAGAACAATTCGTCAGCATTTCATCTAGAAAAGCCATTCTTTAGTCTGAACTTAACTATTCTACACTAAAGAAAGTAGAGATCTCCACCAGAAAAGGTGGCTGGCCAATTGCCTTGAGAGACATAAGTTCTTTAATCATTTAAACCAAACTGATGCATTGCCTTCCCGCCAAACTACAAGAAATCTGCATCGCTCATGCAGCGATTTGCGGCACCCGGTTCATTTGGACCATCCACGCCGCAATAATTTCTTCAAACTGAAATTCGACATCTCCTTCGGATCATAGGTCCGTGAACTCAACCCTGAATTTCGTACGAGTGATGCCCGCCGCTCCATGTCGAACAATCCAGCATGTTGAGTGCAGACGCTTGTCGCCGCCATGGTACGGCCTTTGGCAAAGGCGAGGATGGAGCCGCTTGCCGCAGCCGGCGTGCTCCTCGCCTACCCTACTGAGGTAAGGTAGTCCGTACCGAAGCGGGGACGCGAGAGTTCCTAGACCTTGGCGCCTGCTCGAGGGTGTGTACCTCGGCAAGCGATGCTCATGAACGATTTGATACGCACTCTTGTTCCACTGCCCAGAGCATGCCGTAATGCCATTGCGCGATTTCTCTACATCGCTTTCTTGGCCTCGCTGCCATCTGCCACCGGCGACGCATAGTGCCGCCGCCAATTTGGCACATTCGGGAAATCATCCACCGGTAGGGCAATGGGAGACCGCCTTGAAGTAGAGCTTCATGGCTCGCCTTAGAGGGCTAAATACCCTAGTTTTGGCACACGGCCCGGTGGCTTAGGCGGGCCATGTTACCCTAGTTGGTGCGGCATGGAGGAGCGCGCAAGGTGAACTGTGGTTAGTCGGAGAAGGGAGTGAAAGACCGACAAGAGGTTTGGACCACGGCACGCTGTGAAAATAACCATTTCTATTTCCTAGAGGGTAATAATTGACACTGCTGCATTAGCAGCTTAATCTTTATTTCCCTTCTCAAAGATAAGAGTGTGAACGATTAAAAAGATCTATCGTGGCTATCCACCTCATCGGGCAATGTACAGGATGTAGGAGACGGACTGGTTTCATTTTAGAAATGTTGACGATTATGCCCTTATGTTTATAATGATATTATTTATATGCCACCATATACCGCCGAGTGTAGCAACACCATCGTAAACAGGGGATAACGACGTATGGTTTTATTTTTTAAAGGCATCAGAAATCAGGGGGATGCCGACATGGCATGTTTTCTGACTGGCGGGCCCGTCCCCTCCACCTTCGACAGCGCGCATCCTAGGTTCGAGGGGTGGTGCTGCCCACCAACACATTATTGTGCAATTTTCCATGTGGGACCTGAATTCGCTACCGAAATGATGCCCATGTCGAACACAGAGAATTCTGAAAGAAGCTACTAAAAATAAATACTTTGAATTCTGGAAGTACTAAATTTAAATACATTACAATTTTGTCTGAAAGTTAATATGCATACTGCTCATCGAAATAATATAAATATAGTACAAATTTCTACTTTGAAAAATAGACCTGAAAATGCTAGCAAATAACCTAGGATGAATATAGGATTCATTCTCCCCTATATATTTCATTGTCATCTATTCTCAAGCGTCGCAACACACATTCAGAGCACTCTCTCCGTCTGCAATGTGCTGCCAGTATCTCGTCCAGAGGATAAGGCCTCGGTGTATGTTCCAGACTTAAGCCATACGTCATTGTTGGTTCCTCTTCCCAGGCTTGAACCTCATGATCGCAAATCGATATAATTGCTGTAGTATATGCAACCGGTTTGACTATGGGGTGTAACCTCGTATCAATGGAGATAGACTGATCAGAATCAACAAAGAGGCACGATTTCAATGTCACCGACGGCCTCGAGAGAGTGGTTCTCCGTGTCCACCTGCACAACACCGCTGCCCTTTGCCAAATACCTGCTCAATGTAAGAAGCATATCACCATCTCGACTCCACAAGGTAAAATTTGTAAGTTCCGTACTGTTCAAAGATCGGGGTAAATTATTTTGGCCATCATGATGAAGTCGCCAAGGCTGCTCTAACTTGATGTTGGTTGACAAGATGTCTTCATTCTCAAGTAATGCATATATTTCCCCTCGAAAATGTCGCCATGCCCAGAAGCATAGCAGGAGGTGGCTAATACAATCCTTCTCCAAATGATTTATTGATTTGTTCTGCTAGGGTGCTCTCATTGGCCCATGCAATACAATCTGGATAATTGGTGCAACCAACACCATCGTCGGGACTTCGCCACGGCGACAGATTGCAGAGGATCAGATGGTATGTGTGCTTGAAACTCAGTTGTTAGACTTATGAGTGATTGGGTTCGTGTTTAACTGCACGGCTCCACCCTCCGAGCAAGCACGATGACGCCACGAGAAACACCGACAAAGTAGAATCTTTTGGAAGAAGAGGGCATCAGTTTGCACTAAGATGTTTACAATGGAAAATACCAATAAATATCGGATGTGAATGTGAACCTGCGATGGCGTCTATTAGATTTGTCCTGAAGCAACACCAAAGGGCGTAGGTTGAGGAAGGTGAAGTTGCCAACATCCGGAAGTGTGTGATCTATCATGATCCGCTTGTTGAGATGAATTCGGGCACCTTTAAAGGCGCTAATCGGTGCGCATTTCCGACAAGCAAGATAGGTGTCGACGCATTCTCTTTCCAAAGAAATAGTCGGCGATCTTGTGAAGTGGGTCGCCGAGATCGCCCGCCTCTTCATCCGCTAATGGCCATGGCTTACGTTCGGGAATGTTTTGATCGAGGAAGAAAGAAGAACTACCACTGCGCGGAGAAGAAGAAGAGGATAACAGACGAGGGAGACGAAGCGGAACTGCCACTACAAGGAGACGATGAGACGGGGGAGAAGAAGCAGAACTGCCAATTCAAGTTTGATCAACGGATTTTTAGAACTAGCATGTGAACCAGCCATGCATCGCATGCAAGTTTTGATCAAATAGACTGATATGTGGGACCTGCTAAAAATTCCGTGAAGTGCTCCCTGCATAGTGCTACCGACAGTGGCATGTTCGACAGCGGCTCACCTCCTCCACCTACAACGGTGGCCCTGTGTTCGAGGGCTGGTGCCGCCCACCAACACCGCTCCACTCATCTCCTCTGCCTCGCCGCCACTCCGGGCCGTGTTCGCCTTCTTCCCCTTGGGTGCTGTCCTCTCCTCCCTCCCTCGCCTGTCTCTTGCCGCCACCGCCCAGGCGCGTCTAGAAACGAAAACCGAGAGTCGGCCATTGGGTTAGGGGCCCAACAACGCTGGTGATCCGGATCCTGCTCGGAGATGGATCCTGCGAGGCTTGAGAGCACGGATATGGGTCCTGTGTGGCTGGAGAGCACGGAATCTCCTTCAAGTCTGGAGAGCACAGAGGACAACAAAACGGGGGGAGAGGAAGCGGGGTGCAGAGCTTTGGAGGTATGGAGCCCGGAGAAGGTGCCATGCGTCCACATTGAAGGGTAAGAACTGTGATTCCTTATCTGCATACCCCAATTAGCGTTTCTAGTCCCGTGGTGATGGCAAGGATATGTGTTGGTAACCGCAGGACGTCTGTACAACTTGTCTTTGAGCATGATGCTTTGTCAAGCGAGCATGAAGGCACTGAAACGTGTGGCTGTGTGTATGATGATGAGAAAGCATATCCAGACGTGGCTGCTGGCCCTGATAGGATGGAGAGTAGGGAATATTTGGTTGATTCGAACTTTGAGCCTGACTATGGGACTAATGAGGAAGGGGAATGTGAATATGTGGAAATGGGATGTAGATACGACGACGAAGACGTGGATAGGCCAGTGATACACTTTGACAGGGACAATCCTACAATTGATGAGGGGATTGTCTTTGATAATGTGGAGGACTACAGATATGTAGTTGCAACCTATGCAATCAGAGTTGGGTTCAAATTTATCATTGAAAAGAGCGACCAAAAGAGATTTAGGGTGCACTGTAGGGAAAGTAATGTGTGTAAATGGAGATTACACGCATCTCCAATGCGGGGTGGACACCCATTCCAGGTTGCAATAGCTACATTTAGTTTCAGTCTTTCTCATATTTATTCTGCTGATAACTAGCTCTGAATTATTTGGATTCTTATCGAATGCAGATCAAAGTAAACACGAAGAAACACAACTTCCATAATACTTCTTTAAGTGGTAAAATTAGACCGGTGACTACCAAGTGGATTGCTGCTACTGTAGTTGACTGGGTGAGGCAGGATCATAACATTGGACCTGCTAAACTCAGAGCAAAGATTAGCAAAAAGTTTAATGTTCTGATTCCTTATCATAGAGTCTTTGATGGGAAGGAGATGGCTCTAGACTTCATTCAAGGCAAGTGGAATGACATTTTTCATATGTTGTATAGTTTCAAAGCTTAGGTAGAGAAAACATTACCTAGTAGTGTTGTTGACATCGATTACGAGGTTGTGAAAGGGAGAGAAAAGGTCTCGAGGGGGGTCATAAGCAAAGTGATAAGATATGCTCCAGAGATGTTTTGTCTCAAGGCATGCCGAAGGGGTTCCTAGACGGCTACAGGCCATACTTGGCAATAGGCGCAACTTCTTTCATAGGGAAGTTCAGGGGACATGTTGCTTCTGCTTGTGCTTTGGACGTGCATAATTGGCTTGTACCCGTAGCTTATGTTGTTCTTGAGGGTGAATCAAATGAAAGCTGGACATGGTTCATGCAGAGACTATGGGAAGTAATTGGTCACCCTGAAGGCTTGGTGATACACACCGATGCATCCGAGGGTCTTGAGAATGCTGTTGATGCTGTGTTTCCTGGGGTTGAGCATAGGGAATGCATGCGGCACCTCACTACTAACTTCACGAAGAAGTTCAAAGGAAAGATCTTTGAAGAGGACTTGTGGCGATCAGCATACACATACATCCCAAGCACGATGCTACTTACTTGCGTAACATGTATGTAGTGCCAAAGGTGAAAAATACCTTGAGGAACATCACACCAAGCTATGGGCCGTACAAGTTTGGTGAGTTAAGCAAGGTGGATTTGTATGCAATAATTTGGCAGAGAGTTTCAATGATAAGATTTCGCATGAAGACACTTGGAATTGTTATTTTGTTGGATGCAATAAGACAAAGGCATAATGGTGAAGATAGATTTAAGGCAAAAGAATTTGTGCAAGAAAATTTTAGGCCATAAAATAGTTCCAAAGGTGGTTATGTTATCAATGCAAGAACCAGGGCAATGAGAACGATAAAGATGAGGGTGGTCAAGTTCCAGAACATTACCGAGGTTTATGCAGAATACAAGCATGGAAGTGAACGGAGGTACATGAGACATTGGCAACAAGACTTGTTCATGTAGGCGTGGCAGACATCGGTCTGCCATGTCACCATGCAATTTACTTCATCTTAAAGCTTAGAGGTAACGGAGCTGGAATAGAGAACTATGTCGACAACTATTTCTCCGTGGACAAGTTTGCTACAACTTATGCAGAAAACATACCACCTATGGCCGATGAAAATGATTGGAAGATTGTAGATCCAGGGTTCAAATTTCAACCACCGTTCTAGGAGGCCACCGAGGCCTAGAAAGCTAAGGATCAAGCCTCCACCGATAAAGGTCCAAGGCCGGGAGCTAGGAAAAGGAAATGCGACGTTGTGGCAGATTCGCCATATCAAGAGGTTGTAAAAAACCCATACATGCTATTGTCCCTGTTCACACCCTGGTGGCAGAAAATGAGGCTTCTCAGCCAGAACTGGCGAAAGAGCAGCGCGAAGACGGTGATGAGCACTCGGAGGAAAACGTATGTATACAGCCAATTTATGAAGAAGTGGAGGTGCTGGCGAGAAAAGGGTGTGAAAAGAAACAAAAGGGTAAGCGGAACGGGGAGGAAAGGGCAAATAATGGAGGTGTATTAGAATATGAAGAAACTGCAGGGGTGATTGAGGATGTTCTTGAGGATCTTTCGGCTAACTGCAAGAGAACTAATAAATCCCTGCCAATTTCATCTTTGTACGATTCTCCGGATGAAAGGTAAGCTTAAAAATTGTTTTATTTGCCATTTTATCATTTTTTTATCCTCATCAATCGATGCTTAATGCAGCGTAATAGCGTACTAATAAGAGGAGCACAAAGATGCGGCACAGAACGTCGTATGTTGAATTATATCATTGAAACTAAACTAGCCGTGTCGCCTTTATTTATATCCGCGATGCAACGGTTCGTGATGGGGTCATGTTGACCAGATTACATTTTTTAAATATTATTACATTAATTTTTACCCGCTTGGACGCCGCTACTAGTTCCCATCTCCCTTGCATTCCCATCTCTCGGCGCACTCGCATTATGGCCGGGCCATCAAGCAGCGTAGTCGTATTGTCCCATCGTGAACGCAATGACTTTGTTTATTCAGAATTTGACGACTTTTGATTAGTTTGAAAGACAGAGAAACCTAAAACATGTATCTAGACATGTTTTGGGTATAGACACATTTATTAAATATCTAAAAAAACTAAGTTAGTTATATCTAGACAGGAGTAGTACACTATTACAACATGCTTGATTCCTTCTCCTCAAAGACTCAAAATTACTGTGCCATCAAGTGTCGGGAGCAGAGTCCAGTATTGTCCCATCGACATGCCAGGGAACGCATCGAACTTTATTTTCAGGATCGGACGAAGTTTCGATTGACTAGTTTCAAAGACAAAGACAACTAAAACATGGCCAACATATATAGATTATGACGATAATCGCCATG
Organism: Avena insularis; assembly: GCA_023614405.1. Lineage (NCBI taxonomy): Eukaryota > Viridiplantae > Streptophyta > Magnoliopsida > Poales > Poaceae > Avena > Avena insularis. Next base: position 194,469 of record JAJUPC010000562.1, on the reverse strand, counting down.
ACTGTGTGACCCGCATCCAAAGAGCGCATTAAGATACCGCATAGATTTAATTTATGCTTATGGCCCTAATCGACTATGACGCCCCGTAGCCTCCATCATTGACGATGTTGTCCGCGTCACCGCCAGCCTCCTCCACGTCGGAATTGATGCCGATGTTCCCGGCAACGTTCCTCCTCCTCATGGATTCTTCACGGTGCCCTGCATCGATAACGGTGGAGGTCGTACGCCCAGGCATTTCCTAGAAGCGCTGCCTCCCTTCGGGGTTGCGCAGATCTGGGTGGATCTCCCGCCGGTGGGTTCCGCACAGCTCAATCAATGCAGCCCGCTCCTTCTTGAACAACTTTTGCCAGTACGCGCTCGTACGCGAGTACCGCGCCATTGCCCTCTTCTGCTCTGACAGCTGGCAGCGGCGTTCCTCGATCTGCCTCGCCAACGCGTTGTCGCGCAAGAGCGGCGCGACAGGAACCCCGACATAGCTGAGCTCCAAGCCGGCGGGAAGCCTCGCTAACGGCGGCGCGAGTATGTCGTAGTGGGCGAACATCTGAGCCTCGTGCAAGCTGAGTTTGGGCCTCTCCCTCTCCATGGTGATGAAGGAACACGATCTGATTTTCAGCCCCGAGGTTAAGGGGATAAGGGCAAGGACGTAGGCCCAGCGTAGTTGCCACGGCCAATCAGTTCGTAGAACAGACTTCTCGCGGATCGCCCTCGCGAAGTACAACACTATCGTCCACGCACCCCGATCCAACGGCGCCTAACAATCGGGGATCGGGTCTTCTAGAAGCCCAGAGCGGTTGCTAGTTAGTTCTGCATCCCGATTGTTTGTGGCCAACGGCGGTAGTTGAAAATAATACACATTTCAATGACACTGGTGGATCCATGTGTGGTCTCTAAAGAGTACACACATCCAATGACTCTGGTTGTTGTTAGTAAAAAGAGCACACGTGCAAGGACACTGGTGGATCCATATGTGATATGTGAAAAGAACACACATGCAATGACTCCAGTTGTTGTTAGTGAAAAGAACACAAATGCAATGACACTAGTGGATCCGTGTGTGGTCTCTAAAGAGAACACACATTTCAATGACACTGGTGGATCCATATGTGGTATGTGAGAAGAACTGTCATGAAATGACTCAGTTGTTGTTAGTAAAAAGAACACACATGCAATGACACTGGTGGATCCATAGGTGGATTATGAAAAGAGCACACATGCAATGACACCGGTGGATCCATGTGTGGTCTCTGAAGAGATCACACATTTCAATGACTCTGGTTGTTGTTAGTAAAAAGAACACACATGCAATTACACTCGTGGATCCATGTGTGGTCTCCAAGAGAACACACATGCAATGACTCGGTTGTTGTTACTAAAAGAGCACACATGCAATGACATCGGTGGATCCATGTGTGGATTGTGAAGAGAACACACATGCAATGACACTAGTGGATCCATAGGTGGTATAGAGAAGAACAACCATGAAATGACTGTTGTTGTTAGTAAAAAGAACACACATGCAATGACTCCAGCTTGTTGTTAGTGAAAAGAACACACATGCAATGACTCCAGTTGTTGTTAGTGAAAGAACGCACATGCAATGACACGAGGATCCATGTGGTCTGAACAGAACAGACATGAAATGACTCTGGTTGTTGTTAGTACAAAGAACACACATGCAATGACACTGGTGGATCCATGTGTGGATTGTGAAGAGAACACACATGCAGTGACACCGGTTGTTGTTACTAAAAAGAACACACATGCAATGACACTAGTGGATCCATGTGGTGATTGTGAGAAGAACAAACATGCAATGACACTGGTCGATCCATAGGTGGTATGTGAGAAGAACAGCCATGAAATGACTCTGGTTGTTTTTAGTAAAAAGAACACACATGCAATGACACTAGTAGATCCATAGGTGGATTGTGAAAAGAGCACATGCAATGACTCCAGTTGTTGTTAGTGAAAAGAACACACATGCAATAACACTGGTTGTTGTTACTAAAAAGAACACACATGCAATGACACTAGTTGTTGTTACTAAAAAGAACACACATGCAATGACACTGGTGGATCCATATGTGGATTGTGAAAAGAGCACACATGCAATGACTACAGTTGAAGTTGGTGAAAAGAGGATACATGCAATGACATCAGGATCCATGTGTGGTCTCTATAGAGACCACACATTTCAATGACACTGGTGGATCCATATGTGGTATGTGAAAAGAACACACATACAATGACTCTGGTTGTTGTTAGTGAAAAGAACACACATGCAATGACACTGGTGGATCCATAGGTGGTATGTGAAAAGAACACACGATCAATGACTCGTTCTTGTTACTAAAATGAACACACATGCAATGACACTGGTGGATCCATGGGTGGATTGTGAAAACAACACACATGCAATGACACTGGTGGATCCATAGGTGGTATGAGAAAAGAACACACATTTCAATGACTCTGGTTGTTGGAACTAAAAAGAACACACATGCCATGACACCGGTGGATCCATGTGTGGTCTTTGTAGAGAACACATTTCAATGACAGTGGATCCATATGTGGTATGTGAAAAGAACACACATGCAATGAATCTGGTGGTTCTTAGTGAAAAGAACACACATGCAATGACACTGGTGGATCCATAGGTGGCATATGAGAAGAACACACATTTCAATGACTCTGGTTGTTGTTACTAAAAAGAACACACGTGCAATGACACTGGTGGATCCATGAGTGGATTATGAGAAGAGCACACATGCAATGACACTGTGGATCCATATGTGAAAAGAACACACATGCAATGACTCCAGTTGTTAGTGAAAAGAACATACATGCAATGAAACCGGTGGATCCATGTGTCGTCTCTAAAGAGAGCACACACATTTCAATGACTCTGGTTGTTGTTAGTAAAAAGAACACACACGCAATGACACTGGTGGATCCTTGTGTGGTCTCTGAAGAGAACGCACATGCAATGACACTGGTTGTTGTTACTAAAAAGAACACACATGCAATGACACTGGTGGATCCATGTGTGGATTGTGAAGAGAACACACATGCAATGACACTGGTGGATCCATAGGTGGTATGAGAAGAACAACCATGAAATGACTGTAGTTGTTAGTAAAAAGAACACACATGCAATGACACAGGTGGATCCATAGATGGATTGTGAAAAGATCACACATGCAATGACTCTAGTTGTTGTTAGTGAAAAGAACACACCTGCAATGACACTGGTTGTTGTTACTAAAAAGAACTCACATGCAATGACACTGGTGGATCCATATGTGGATTGTGAAAAGAGCACACATGCAATGAATCCGATTGTTGTTAGTGAAAAGAACATACATGCAATGACACTGGTCGATCCATGTGTGGTCTCTGTAGAGAACACACATTTCAATGACACCGGTGGATCCATTTGTGGTATGTGAAAAGAACACACATCCAATGACTCTGGTTGTTGTTAGTGAAATGAACACACATGCAATGACACTAGTGGATCCATAGGTGGTATGTGAGAAGAACACACATTTCAATCACTCTGGTTGTTGTTACTAAAAAGAACACACATGCAATGACCCTGGTAGATCCATGGGTGGATTGTGAAAAGAGCACACATGCAATGACATTGGTGGATCCATATGTGGTATGTGAAAAGAACACACATGCTATGACTCCAGTTGTTGTTAGTGAAAAGAACATACATGCAATCACACCGGTGGATCCATGTGTGGTCTCTGAAGAGAGCACACATTTCAATGACAGTGGTGGATCCATATGTGGTATGTGAAAAGAACACACATGCAATGAATCTGGTGGTTGTTAGTGAAAAGAACACACATGCAATGACAATGGTGGATCCACAGGTGGCATATGAGAAGAACACACATTTCAATGACTCTGGTTGTTGTTACTAAAAAGAACACACGTGCAATGACACTGGTGGATCCATGAGTGGATTGTGGAAAGAGCACACATGCAATGACACTGGTGGATCCATATGTGGTATGTGAAAAGAACACACATGCAATGACTCCAGTTGTTGTTAGTGAAAAGAACATACATGCAATGAAACCGGTGGATCCATGTGTCGTCTCTAAAGAGAGCACACACATTTCAATGACTCTGGTTGTTGTTAGTAAAAAGAACACACATGCAATGACACTGGTGGATCCTTGTGTGGTCTCTGAAGAGAACGCACGTGCAATGACACTGGTTGTTGTTACTAAAAAGAACACACATGCAATGACACTGGTGGATCCATGTGTGGATTGTGAAGAGAACACACATGCAATGACACTGGTGGATCCATAGGTGGTATGTGAGAAGAACAACCATGAAATGACTCTGGTTGTTGTTAGTAAAAAGAACACACATGCAATGACACAGGTGGATCCATAGATGGATTGTGAAAAGATCACACATGCAATGACTCTAGTTGTTGTTAGTGAAAAGAACACACCTGCAATGACACTGGTTGTTGTTACTAAAAAGAACTCACATGCAATGACACTGGTGGATCCATATGTGGATTGTGAAAAGAGCACACATGCAATGACTCCAGTTGTTGTTAGTGAAAAGAACATACATGCAATGACACTGGTGGATGCATGTGTGGTCTCTGTAGAGAACACACATTTCAATGACACTGGTGGATCCATTTGTGGTATGTGAAAAGAACACACATCCAATGACTCTGGTTGTTGTTAGTGAAATGAACACACATGCAATGACACTAGTGGATCCATAGGTGGTATGTGAGAAGAACACACATTTCAATCACTCTGGTTGTTGTTACTAAAAAGAACACACATGCAATGACACTGGTAGATCCATGGGTGGATTGTGAAAAGAGCACACATGCAATGACACTGGTGGATCCATATGTGGTATGTGAAAAGAACACACGTGCTATGACTCCAGTTGTTGTTAGTGAAAAGAACATACATGCAATCACACCGGTGGATCCATGTGTGGTCTCTGAAGAGAGCACACATTTCAATGACTCGTTGTTGTTAGTAAAAGAACACACATGCAATGACATCAGGATCCATGTGTGGTCTCTGAAGAGAACACACATGCAATGACACTGGTTGTTGTTACTAAAAAGAACACACATGCAATGAACCTGGTGGATCCATGTGTGGATTGTGAAGAGAACACACATGCAAGTACACTGGTGGATCCATAGGTGGTATTGGAGAAGAACAGCCATGAAATGACTCTGGTTGTTGTTAGTAAAAATAACACACATGCAATGAAACTGGTGGATCCATAGGTGGATTGTGAAAAGAGCACACATGCAATGACTCCAGTTGTTGTTAGTGAAAAGAACACACATGCAATGACACTGGTTGTTGTTACTAAAAAGAACACACATGCAATGACACTGGTGGATCCATGGGTGGATTGTGAAAAGAGCACACACGCAATCACACTGGTGGATCCATATGTGGTATGTGAAAAGAACACACATGCAATGACTCCAGTTGTTGTTAGTGAAAAGAACATACATGCAATTAAACTAGTGGATCCATGTGTGGTCTCTAAAGAGAGCAGACATTTCAATGACTCTGGTTGTTGTTAGTAAAAAGAACACACATGCAATGACATTGGTGGGTCCATGGGTGGTCTCTAAAGAGAACACACATGCAATGACTCTGGTTGTTGTTACTAAAAAGAGCGCACATGCAATGACACTGGTGGATCCATGTGTGGATTGTGAAGAGAACACACATGCAATGACACTGGTGGATCCATAGGTGGTATGTGAGAAGAACTACCATGAAATGACTCTGGTTATTGTTAGTAAAAAGAACACACATGCAATGACTCCAGTTGTTGTTAGTGAAAAGAACACACATGCAATGACTCTAGCTATTGTTAGTGAAAAGAACACACATGCAATGACAGTGGTGGATCCATGTGTGGTCTCTGTGGTCTCTGAAGAGAACACACATGCAAAGACACTGGTGGATCCATAGGTGGTATGTGCAAAGAACACACATTTCAATGACTCCGGTTGTTGTTACTAAAAGGAACACACATGCAATGACACTGGTGGATCCATGGGTGGATTGTGAAAACAACACACATGCAATGACACTAGTGGATCCATAGGTGGTATGTGAAAAGAACACATATTTCAATGACTCTGGTTGTTGTTACTAAAAAGAACACACATGCCATGACACCGGTGGATCCATCTGTGGTCTCTGTAGAGAACACACATTTCAATGACAGTGATGGATCCATATGTGGTATGTGAAAAGAACACACATGCAATGACTCTGGTTGTTGTTAGTGAAAAGAACACACATGCAATGACACTGGTGGATCTATAGGTGGTATATGAGAAGAACACACACTTCAATGACTCTGGTTGTTGTTACTAAAAAGAACACATGTGCAATGACACTGGTGGATCCATGGATAGATTGTGAAAAGAGCACACATGCAATGACACTGGTGGATCCATATGTGGTATGTGAAAAGAACACACATGCAATGACTCCAGTTGTTGTTAGTGAAAAGAACATACATGCAATGAAATCGGTGGATCCATGTGTGGTCTCTAAAGAGAGCACACACATTTCAATGACTCTGGTAGTTGTTAGTAAAAAGAACACACATGCAATGACACTGGTGGATCCATGTGTGGTATCTGAAGAGAACGCACGTGCAATGACACTGGTTGTTGTTACTAAAAAGATCACACATACAATGAGACTGGTGGATCCATGTGTGGATTGTGAAGAGAACACACATGCAATGACACTGGTGGATCCATAGGTGGTATGTGAGAAGAACAGCCATGAAATGACTCTGGTTGTTGTTAGTAAAAAGAATACACATGCAATGACACAGGTGGATCCATAGATGGATTGTGAAAAGAGCACACATGCAATGACTCTAGTTGTTGTTAGTGAAAAGAACACACCTGCAATGACACTGGTTGTTTTTACTAAAAAGAACACACATGCAATGACACTGGTGGATCCATATGTGGATTGTGAAAAGAGCACACATGCAATGACTCCAGTTGTTGTTAGTGAAAAGAACATACATGCAATGACACTAGTGGACCCATGTGTGGTCTCTGTAGAGAACACACATTTCAATGACACTGGTGGATCCATATGTGGTATGTGAAAAGAACACACATCCAATGACTCTGGTTGTTAGTGAAATGAACACACATGCAATGACACTAGTGGGTCCATAGGTGGTATGTGAGAAGAACACACATTTCAATGACTCTGGTTGTTGTTACTAAAAAGAACACACATGCATTGACACTAGTGGATCCATGGGTGGATTGTGAAAAGAGCACACATGCAATGACACTGGTGGATCCATATGTGGTATGTGAAAAGAACACACATGCAATGACTCCAGTTGTTGTTAGTGAAAAGAACATACATGCAATCACACTGGTGGATCGATGTGTGGTCTCTGAAGAGAGCACACATTTCAATGACTCTGGTTGTTGTTATTAAAAAGAACACACATGCAATGACACTCGTGGATCCATGTGTGGTCTCTGAAGAGAACACACATGCAATGACACTGGTTGTTGTTACTAAAAAGAGCACACATGCAATGACTCTGGTTGTTGTTACTAAAAAGAACACACATGCAATGACACTGGTGGATCCATGTGTCGATTGTGAAGAGAACACACATCCGATGACACTGGTGGATCCATAGGTTGTATGTGAGATGAACAGTCATGAAATGACTCTGGTTGTTGTTAGTAAAAAGAACACACATGCAATGACACTGGTAGATACATAGGTGGACTGTGAAAAGAGCACACATGCAATGACTCCAGTTGTTGTTAGTGAAAAGAACACACATGCAATGATACTGGTTGTTGTTACTAAAAAGAACACACATGCAATGACATTGGTGGATCCATGGGTGGATTGTGAAAAGAGCACACATGCAATGACATTGGTGGATCCATATGTGGTATGTGAAAAGACACACATGCAATGACTCCAGTTGTGGATTATGAAACGAGCACACATGCAATGACACCGGTGGATCCATGTGTGGTCTCTAAAGAGAGCACACATTTCAATGACTCTGGTTGTTGCTAGTAAAAAGAACACACATGCAATGACATTGGTGGATCCATGTGTGGTCTCTAAAGAGAACACACATGCAATGACTCTGGTTGTTGTTACTAAAAAGATAACACATGCAATGACACTGGTGGATCCATAGGTGGATTGTGAAAAGAGCACACATGCAATGACTCTAGTTGTTGTTAGTGAATAGAACACACCTGCAATAAAACTGGTTGTTGTTACTAAAAAGAAAACACATGCAATGACACTAGTGGATACATATGTGGATTGTGAAAAGAGCACACATGCAATGACTCCAATTGTTGTTACTGAAAAGAACATACATGCAATGACACTTGTGGATCCATGTGTGGTCTCTTTAGAGAACACACATTTCAATGACACTGGTGGATCCATATGTGGTATGTGAAAAGGACACACATGCAATGACTCTGTTTGTTGTTAGTGAAATGAACACACATGCAATGACACTGATGGATCCTGAGGTGGTATGTGAGAATAACACACATTTCAATAACTCTCGTTGTTGTTACTAAAAAGAACACAAATGCATTGACACTAGTGGATCCATGGGTGGATTGTGAAAAGAGAACACATGGAATGACACTGGTGGATCCATATGTGGTATGTGAAAAGAACACACATCCAATCACTCTGGTTGTTGTTAGTGAAAAGAACACACATGCAATGACACTGGTGGATCCATGTGTGGTCTCTGAAGAGAACACACGTGCAATGACACTAGTTGTTGTTACTAAAAAGAACACACATGTAATGACACTGGTGGATCCATGTGTGGATTGTGAAGAGAACACACATGCAATGACACTGGTGGATCCATGGGTGGTATGTGAGAAGAATAGCCATGAAATGACTCTGGTTGTTGTTAGTAAAAAGAACACACATGCAATGACACTGGTGGATCCATAGGTGGATTGTGAAAAGAGCACACATGCAATGACTCGAGTTGTTGTTAGTGAAAAGAACACACATGCAATGACACTGGTTGTTGTTACTAAAAAGAACACACATGCATTGACACTGGTGGATCCATGGGTGGATTGTGAAAAGAGCACACATGCAATGACACTGGTGGATCCATATGTGGTATGTGAAAATAAAACACATGTAATGACTCTAGTTATGGATTATGAAAAGAGCACACATGCAATGACACCGGTGTATCCATGTGTGGTCTCTGAAGAGAGCACACATTTCAATGACTCTGGTTGTTGTTAGTAAAAAGAACACACATGCAATGACACTGGTGGATCCATATGTGGATTGTAAAAAGAGCACACATGCAATGACTCCAGTTATTAGTGAAAAGAACATACATGCAATGACACTGTGGATCCTTGTGTGGTCTCCCTAGAGAACATACATTTCAATGACATTGGTGGATCGATATGTGGTATGTGAAAAGAACACACATGCAATGACTTTGGTTGTTGTTAGTGAAAAGAACAGACATGCAATGACACTGGTGGATCCATAGGTGGTATGTGAAAAGAACACATATTTCAATGACTGTTGTTGTTACTAAAATAACACACATGCAATGACACTGTGGATCCATGGGTGGATTGTGAAAAGAACACACATGCAATGACACTGTGGATCCATAGGTGGTATGTTAAAAGAACCCACATTTCAATGACTCTGGTTGTTGTTACTAAAAAGACAACATGCAATGACACTGGTGGATCCATGTGTGGTCTCTGTAGAGAACACACATTTCAATGACACTGGTGGATCCATATGTGGTATGTGAAAAGATCACACATGCAATGACTCTGGTTGTTGTTAGTGAAAAGAACACACATGCAATGACACCGGTGGATCCATAGGTGGTATATGAGAAGAACACACATTTCAATGACTCTGGTTGTTGTTACTAAAAAGAACACATGCATTGACACTGGTGGATCCATGGGTGGATTGTGAAAAGAGCACACACGCAATCACACTGGTGGATCCATATGTGGTATGTGAAAAGAACACGATGCAATGACTCAGTTGTTGTTAGTGAAAAGAACATACATGCAATTAAACTAGTGGATCCATGTGTGGTCTCTAAAGAGAGCAGACATTTCAATGACTCTGGTTGTTGTTAGTAAAAAGAACACACATGCAATGACACTGGTGGATCCATGTGTGTTCTCTGAAGTGAACACACGTGCAATGACACTGGTTGTTGTTACTAAAAAGAACACACATGCAATGACACTAGTGGATCCATGTGTGGATTGTGAAGAGAACACACATGCAATGACACTGGTGGATCCATAGGTGGTATGTGAGAAGAACAGCCATGAAATGACTCTGGTTGATGTTAGTAAAAAGAACACACATGCAATAACACTGGTGGATCTATAGGTGGATTGTGAAAAAAGCACACATGCAATGACTCTAGTTGTTGTTAGTGAAAAGAACACACCTGCAATGACACTGGTTGTTGTTACTAAAAAGAACACACATGCAATGACACTGGTGGATCCATATGTGGATTGTGAAAAGAGCACACATGCAATGACTCCAGTTGTTGTTAGTGAAAAGAACATAAATTCAATAACACTGGTTGATCCATGTGTGGTCTCTGTAGAGAACACACATTTCAATGACACTGGTGGATCCATATGTGGTATGTGAAAAGAACACACATCCAATCACTCTGGTTGTTGTTAGTGAAATGAACACACATGCAATGACACTAGTGGATCCATGTATGGTCTCTGAAGAGAGCACACATTTCAATGACTCTGGTTGTTGTTAGTAAAAAGAACACACATGCAATGACACTGGTGGATCCATGTGTGGTCTCTAAAGAGAACACACATGCAATGACACTGGTTGTTGTTACTAAAAAGAACACACATGTAATGACACTGGTGGATCCATGTGTGGATTGTGAAGAGAACACACATGCAATGACATTGGTGGATCCATAGGTGGTATGTGAGAAGAATAGCCATGAAATGACTCTGGTTGTTGTTAGTAAAAAGAACACACATGCAATGACACTGGTGGATCCATAGGTGGATTGTGAAAAGAGCACACATGCAACGACTCGAGTTGTTGTTAGTGAAAAGAACACACATGCAATGACACTGGTTGTTGTTACTAAAAAGAACACACATGCATTGACACTGGTGGATCCATGGGTGGATTGTGAAAAGAGCACACATGCAATGACACTGGTGGATCCATATGTGGTATGTGAAAAGAACACACATGCAATGACTCTAGTTATGGATTATGAAAAGAGCACACATGCAATGACACCGGTGTATCCATGTGTGGTCTCTGAAGAGAGCACACATTTCAATGACTCTGGTTGTTGTTAGTAAAAAGAACACACATGCAATGACACTGGTGGATCCATATGTGGATTGTAAAAAGAGCACACATGCAATGACTCCAGTTATTAGTGAAAAGAACATACATGCAATGACACTGGTGGATCCTTGTGTGGTCTCCCTAGAGAACACACATTTCAATGACATTGGTGGATATGTGGTATGTGAAAAGAACACATGCAATGACTTTGGTTGTTGTTAGTGAAAAGAACAGACATGCAATGACACTGGTGGATCCATAGGTGGTATGTGAAAAGAACACATATTTCAATGACTCTGGTTGTTGTTACTAAAAATAACACACATGCAATGACACTGGTGGATCCATGGGTGGATTGTGAAAAGAACACACATGCAATGACACTGGTGGATCCATAGGTGGTATGTGAAAAGAACACACATTTCAATGACTCTGGTTGTTGTTACTAAAAAGACAACATGCAATGACACTTGTGGATCCATGTGTCGTCTCTGTAGAGAACACACATTTCAATGACACTGGTGGATCCATATGTGGTATGTGAAAAGATCACACATGCAATGACTCTGGTTGTTGTTAGTGAAAAGAACACACATGCAATGACACCGGTGGATCCATAGGTGGTATATGAGAAGAACACACATTTCAATGACTCCGGTTGTGGATTATGAAACGAGCACACATGCAATGACACCGGTGGATCCATGTGTGGTCTCTGAAGGGAGCACACATTTCAATGACTCTGGTTGTTGCTAGTAAAAAGAACACACATGCAATGACATTGGTGGATCCATGTGTGGTCTCTAAAGAGAACACACATGCAATGACTCTGGTTGTTGTTACTAAAAAGATCACACATGCAATGACACTGGTGGATCCATAGGTGGATTGTGAAAAGAGCACACATGCAATGACACTGGTGGATCCTTGTGTGGTCTCCCTAGAGAACAAACATTTCAATGACATTGGTGGATTGATATGTGGTATGTGAAAAGAACACACATGCAATGACTTTGGTTGTTGTTAGTGAAAAGAATAGACATGCAATGAAACTGGTGGATCCATAGGTGGTATGTGAAAAGAACACATATTTCAATGACTCTGGTTGTTGTTACTAAAAAGACAACATGCAATGACACTGGTGGATCCATGTGTGGTCTCTGTAGAGAACACACATTTCAATGACACTGGTGGATCCATATGTGGTATGTGAAAAGATCACACATGCAATGACTCTGGTTGTTGTTAGTGAAAAGAACACACATGCAATGACAACGATGGATCCATAGGTGGTATATGAGAAGAACACACATTTAAATGACTCTGGTTGTTGTTACTAAAAAGAAGACATGTGTAATGACAATGGTGGATCCATGGGTGGATTGTGAAAAGAGCACACATGCATTCACACTGGTGGATCCATATGTGGTATGTGAAAAGAACACACATGCAATGACTCCAGTTGTTGTTAGTGAAAAGAACATACATGCAATTAAACTAGTGGATCCATGTGTGGTCTCTAAAGAGAGCAGACATTTCAATGACTCTGGTTGTTGTTAGTAAAAAGAACACACATGCAATGACACTGGTGGATCCATGTGTGTTCTCTGAAGGGAACACACGTGCAATGACACTGGTTGTTGTTACTAAAAAGAACACACATGCAATGACACTAGTGGATCCATGTGTGGATTGTGAAGAGAACACACATGCAATGACACTGGTGGATCCATAGGTGGTATGTGAGAAGAACAGCCATGAAATGACTCTGGTTGATGTTAGTAAAAAGAACACACATGCAATAACACTGGTGGATCTATAGGTGGATTGTGAAAAGAGCACACATGCAATGACTCTAGTTGTTGTTAGTGAAAAGAACACACCTCCAATGACACTGGTTGTTGTTACTAAAAAGAACACACATGCAATGACACTGGTGGATCCATATGTGGATTGTGAAAAGAGCACACATGCAATGACTCCAGTTGTTGTTAGTGAAAAGAACATACATACAATAACACTGGTGGATCCATGTGTGGTCTCTGTAGAGAACACACATTTCAATGAAACTGGTGGATCCATATGTGGTATGTGAAAAGAACACACATCCAATCACTCTGGTTGTTGTTAGTGAAATGAACACACATGTAATGACACTGGTGGATCCATAGGTGGTATGTGAGAAGAACACACATTTCAGTGACTCTGGTTGTTGTTACTAAAAAGAACACACATGCAATGACACTGGTGGATCGATGGGTGGATTGTGAAAAGAGCACACATGCAATGACACTGGTGGATCCATATGTGGTATGTGAAAACAACACACATGCAATGACTCCAGTTGTTGTTAGTGAAAAGAACATACATGCAATGACACCGGTGGATCCATGTGTGGTCTCTAAAGAGAGCACACATTTCAATGACTCTGGTTGTTAGTAAAAAGAACACACATGCAATGACACTGATGGATCTATGTGTGGTCTCTGAAGAGAACACACATGCAATGACACTGGTTGTTGTTACTAAAAAGAACACACATGCAATGACACAGGTGGATCCATGTGTGGATTGTGAAGAGAACACACATGGGATGACACTGGTGGATCCATAGGTGGTATGTGAGAAGAACAGCCATGAAATGACTCTGGTTGTTGTTAGTAAAAAGAACACACATGCAATGACACTGGTAGATCCATAGGTGGATTGTGAAAAGAGCACACATGCAATGACTCCAGTTGTTGTTAGTGAAAAGAACACACATGCAATGATACTGGTTGTTGTTACTAAAAAGAACACACATGCAATGACATTGGTGGATCCATGGGTGGATTGTGAAAAGAGCACACATGCAATGACATTGGTGGATCCATATGTGGTATGTGAAAAGACACACATGCAATGACTCCAGGGTTTGGATTATGAAACGAGCACACATGCAATGACACCGGTGGATCCATGTGTGGTCTGTGAAGAGAGCACACATTTCAATGACTCTGGTTGTTGCTAGTAAAAAGAACACACAAGCAATGACATTGGTGGATCCATGTGTGGTCTCTAAAGAGAACACACATGCAATGACTCTGGTTGTTGTTACTAAAAAGATCACACATGCAATGACACTCGTGGATCCATAGGTGGATTGTGAAAAGAGCACACATGCAATGACTCTAGTTGTTGTTAGTGAAAAGAACATACCTGCAATAAAACTGGTTGTTGTTACTAAAAAGAAAACACATGCAATGACACTAGTGGATACATATGTGGATTGTGAAAATAGCACACATGCAATGACTCCAATTGTTGTTGTTGAAAAGAACATACATGCAATGACACTTGTGGATCCATGTGTGGTCTCTTTAGAGAACACACATTTCAATGACACTGGTGGATCCGTATGTGGTATGTGAAAAGGACACACATGCAATGACTCTGTTTGTTGTTAGTGAAATGAACACACATGCAATGAAACTGATGGATCCTTAGGTGGTATGTGAGAAGAACACACATTTCAATAACTCTCGTTGGTGTCACTAAAAAGAACACAAATGCATTGACACTCGTGGATCCATGGGTGGATTGTGAAAAGAGCACACATGCAATGACACTTGTGGATCCATATGTGGTATGTGAAAAGAACACACATGCAATGACTCCAGTTGTAGTTAGTGAAAAGAACATACATGCAATCACACCGGTGGATCCATGTATGGTCTCTGAAGAGAGCACACATTTCAATGACTATGGTTGTTGTTAGTAAAAAGAACACACATGCAATGACACTGGTGGATCCATGTGTGGTCTATGAAGACAACACACATGCAATAACATTGGTGGATCCATGTGTGGTCTCTAAAGAGAACACACATGCAATGACTCTGGTTGTTGTTACTAAAAAGATCACACATGCAATGACACTGGTGGATCCATAGGTGGATTGTGAAAAGAGCACACATGCAATGACTCTAGTTGTTGTTAGTGAAAAGAACACACCTGCAATAAAACTGGTTGTTGTTACTAAAAAGAAAACACATGCAATGACACTAGTGGATACATATGTGGATTGTGAAAAGAGCACACATGCAATGACTGCAATTGTTGTTAGTGAAAAGAACATACATGCAATGACACTTGTGGATCCATGTGTGGTCTCTTTAGAGAACACACATTTCAATGACACTAGTGGATCCATATGTGGTATATGAAAAGGACACACATGCAATGACTCTGTTTGTTGTTAGTGAAATGAACACACATGCAATGACACTGATGGATCCTTAGGTGGTATGTGAGAAGAACACACATTTCAATAACTCTCGTTGTTGTTACTAAAAAGAACACAAATGCATTGACACTCGTGGATCCATGGGTGGATTGTGAAAAGATCACACATGCAATGACACTGGTGGATCCATATGTGGTATGTGAAAAGAACACACATGCAATGACTCCAGTTGTAGTTAGTGAAAAGAACATACATGCAATCACATCGGCGGATCCTTGTATGGTCTCTGAAGAGAGCACACATTTCAATGACTCTGGTTGTTGTTAGTAAAAAGAACACACATGCAATGACACTGGTGGATCCATGTGTGGTCTATGAAGAGAACACACATGCAATGACACTGGTTGTTGTTACTAAAAAGAACACACATGTAATGACACTGGTGGATCCATGTGTGGATTGTGAAGAGAACACACATGCAATGACACTGGTGGATCCATAGGTGGTATGTGAGAAGAAGAGCCATGAAATGACTCTGGTTGATGTTAGTAAAAAGAACACACATGCAATAACACTGGTGTATCTATAGGTGGATTGTGAAAAAAGCACACATGCAATGACTCTAGTTGTTGTTAGTGAAAAGAACACACCTGCAATGACACTGGTTGTTGTTACTAAAAAGAACACACATGCAATGACACTGGTGGATCCATATGTGGATTGTGAAAAGAGCACACATGCAATGACTCCAGTTGTTGTTAGTGAAAAGAACATACATTCAATAACACTGGTGGATCCATGTGTGGTCTCTGTAAAGAACACACATTTCAATGACACTGGTGGATCCATATGTGGTATGTGAAAAGAACACACATCCAATCACTCTGGTTGTTGTTAGTGAAATGAACACACATGCAATGACACTGGTGGATCCATAGGTGGTATGTGAGAAGAACACACATTTCAGTGACTCTGGTTGTTGTTACTAAAAAGAACACACATGCAATGACACTGGTGGATCCATGGGTGGATTGTGAAAAAAGCACACATGCAATGACACTGGTGGATCCATATGTGGTATGTGAAAAGAACACACATGCAATGACTCCAGTTGTTGTTAGTGAAAAGAACATACATGCAATGACACCGGTGGATCCATGTGTGGTCTCTAAAGAGAGCACACATTTCAATGACTCTGGTTGTTGTTAGTAAAAAGAACACACATGCAATGACACTGATGGATCCATGTGTGGTCTCTGAAGAGAACACACATGCAATGACACTGGTTGTTGTTACTAGAAAGAACACACATGCAATGACACAGGTGGATCCATGTGTGGATTGTGAAGAGAACACACGTGGGATGACACTGGTGGATCCATAGGTGGTACGTGAGAAGAACAGCCATGAAATGACTCTGGTTGTTGTTAGTAAAAAGAACACACATGCAATGACACTAGTAGATCCATAGGTGGATTGTGAAAAGAGCACACATGCAATGACTCCAGTTGTTGTTAGTGAAAAGAACACACATGCAATGATACTGGTTGTTGTTACTAAAAAGAACACACATGCAATGACACTGGTAGATCCATGGGTGGATTGTGAAAAGAGCACACACGCAATGCCACTGGTGGATCCATATGTGGTATGTGAAAAGAACACACATGCAATGACTCTAGTTGTGGATTATGGAAAGAGCACACATGCAATGACACCGGTGGATCCATGTGTGGTCTCTGAAGAGAGCACACATTTCAATGACTCTGGTTGTTGTTAGTAAAAAGAACACACATGCAATGACACTGGTGGATCCATATGTGGATTGTAAAAATAGCACACATGCAATGACTCCAGTTATTAGTGAAAAGAACATACATGCAATGACACTGGTGGATCCTTGTGTGGTCTCCCTAGAGAACACACATTTCAATGACATTGGTGGATCGATATGTGGTATGTGAAAAGAACAGACATGCAATGACTTTGGTTGTTGTTAGTGAAAAGAACAGACATGCAATGACACTGGTGGATCCATAGGTGGTATGCGAAAAGAACACATATTTCAATGACTCTGGTTGTTGTTACTAAAAATAACACACATGCAATGACACTGGTGGATCCATGGGTGGATTGTGAAAAGAACACACATGCAATGACACTGGTGGATCCATAGGTGGTATGTGAAAAGAACACATATTTCAATGACTCTGGTTGTTGTTACTAAAAAGACAACATGCAATGACACTGGTGGATCCATGTGTGGTCTCTGTAGAGAACACACATTTCAATGACACTGGTGGATCCATATGTGGTATGTGAAAAGATCACACATGCAATGACTCTGGTTGTTGTTAGTGAAAAGAACACACATGCAATGACACCGGTGGATCCATAGGTGGTATATGAGAAGAACACACATTTCAATGACTCTGGTTGTTGTTACTAAAAAGAACACATGTGTAATGACACTGGTGGATCCATGGGTGGATTGTGAAAAGAGCACACATGCAATCACACTGGTGGATCCATATGTGCTATGTGAAAAGAACACACATGCGATGAATCCAGTTGTTGTTAGTGAAAAGAACATACATGCAAATAAACTAGAGGATCCATGTGTGGTCTCTAAAGAGAGCAGACATTTCAATGACTATGGTTGTTGTTAGTAAAAAGAACACACATGCAATGACACTGGTGGATCCATGTGTGTTCTCTGAAGAGAACACACGTGCAATGACACTGGTTGTTGTTACTAAAAAGAACACACATGCAATGACACTAGTGGATCCTTGTGTGGATTGTGAAGAGAACACACATGCAATGACACTGGTGGATCCATAGGTGGTATGTGAGAAGAACAGCCATGAAATGACTCTGGTTGATGTTAGTAAAAAGAACACACATGCAATAACACTGGTGGATCTATAGGTGGATTGTGAAAAGAGCACACATGCAATGACTCTAGTGGTTGTTAGTGAAAAGAACACACCTGCAATGACACTGGTTGTTTTTACTAAAAAGAACACACATGCAATGACACTGGTGGATCCATATGTGGATTGTGAAAAGAGCACACATGCAATGAATCCAGTTGTTGTTAGTGAAAAGAACATACATTCAATAACACTGGTGGATCCATGTGTGGTCTCTGTAGAGAACACAAATTTCAATGAAACTTGTGGATCCATATGTGGTATGTGAAAAGAACACACATCCAATCACTCTGGTTGTTGTTAGTGAAATAAACACACATGCAATGACACTGGTGGATCGATAGGTGGTATGTGATAAGAACACACATTTCAGTGACTCTGGTTGTTGTTACTAAAAAGAACACACATGCAATGACACTGGTGGATCCATGGGTGGATTGTGAAAAGAGCACACATGCAATGACACTGGTGGATCCATATGTGGTATGTGAAAAGAACACACATGCAATGACTCCAGTTGTTGTTAGTGAAAAGAACATACATGCAATGACACCGGTGGATCCATGTGTGGTCTCTCAAGAGAGCACACATTTCAATGACTCTAGTTGTTGTAAGTAAAAAGAACACACATGCAATGACACTGATGGATCCATGTGTGGTCTCTGAAGAGAACACACATGCAATGACACTGGTTGTTGTTACTAAAAAGAACACACATGCAATGACACAGGTGGATCCATGTGTGGATTTTGAAGAGAACACACATGGGATGACACTGGTGGATCCATAGGTGGTATGTGAGAAGAACAGCCATGAAATGACTCTGGTTGTTGTTAGTAAAAAGAACACACATGCAATGACACTGGTAGATCCATAGGTGGATTGTGAAAAGAGCACACATGCAATGACTCCAGTTGTTGTTAGTGAAAAGAACACACATGCAATGATACTGGTTGTTGTTACTAAAAAGAACACACATGCAATGACATTGGTGGATCCATGGGTGGATTGTGAAAAGAGCACACATGCAATGACATTGGTGGATCCATATGTGGTATGTGAAAAGACACACATGCAATGACTCCAGTTGTGGATTATGAAACGAGCACACATGCAATGACACCGGTGGATCCATGTGTGGTCTCTGAAGAGAGCACACATTTCAATGACTCTGGTTGTTGCTAGTAAAAAGAACACACATGCAATGACATTGGTGGATCCATGTGTGGTCTCTAAAGTGAACACACATGCAATGACTCTGGTTGTTGTTACTAAAAAGATCACACATGCAATGACACTGGTGGATCCATAGGTGGATTGTGAAAAGAGCACACATGCAATGACTCTAGTTATTGTTAGTGAAAAGAACACACCTGCAATAAAACTGGTTGTTTTTACTAAAAAGAAAACACATGCAATGACACTAGTGGATACATATGTGGATTGTGAAAAGAGCACACATGCAATGACTCCAATTGTTGTTAGTGAAAAGAACATACATGCAATGACACTTGTGGATCCATGTGTGGTCTCTTTAGAGAACACACATTTCAATGACACTGGTGGATCCATATGTGGTATGTGAAAAGGACACACATGCAATGACTCTGTTTGTTGTTAGTGAAATGAACACACATGCAATGACACTGATGGATCCTTAGGTGGTATGTGAGAAGAAGACACATTTCAATAACTCTCGTTGTTGTTACTAAAAAGAACACAAATGCATTGACACTCGTGGATCCATGGGTGGATTGTGAAAAGAGCACACATGCAATGACACTGGTGGATCCATATGTGGTATGTGAAAAGAACACACATGCAATGACTCCAGTTGTAGTTAGTGAAAAGAACATACATGCAATCACACCGGTGGATCCATGTATGGTCTCTGAAGAGAGCACGCATTTCAATGACTCTGGTTGTTGTTAGTAAAAAGAACACACATGCAATGACACTGGTGGATCCATGTGTGGTCTCTCAAGAGAACACACATGCAATGACACTGGTTGTTGTTACTAAAAAGAACACACATGTAATGACACTGGTGGATCCATGTGTGGATTGTGAAGAGAACACACATGCATTGACACGGGTGGATCCATAGGTGGTATGTGAGAAGAATAGACATGAAATGACTCTGGTTGTTGTTAGTAAAAAGAACACACATGCAATGACACTGGTGGATCCATAGGTGGATTGTGAAAAGAGCACACATGCAATGACTCCAGTTGTTGTTAGTGAAAAGAACACACATGCAATGACACTGGTTGTTGTTACTAAAAAGAACACACATGCAATGACACTAGTGGATCCATGGGTGGATTGTGAAAAGAGCACACATGCAATGACATTGGTGGATCCATATGTGGTATGTGAAAAGAACACACATGCAATGACTCTAGTTGTGGATTATGAAAAGAGCACACATGCAATGACACCGGTGGATCCATGTGTGGTCTCTGAAGAGAGCACACATTTCAATGACTCTGGTTGTTGTTAGTAAAAAGAACACACATGCAATGACACTGGTGGATCCATATGTGGATTGTAAAAAGAGCACACATGCAATGACTCTAGTTATTAGTGAAAAGAACATACATGCAATGACACTGGTGGATCCTTGTGTGGTCTCCCTAGAGAACACACATTTCAATGACATTGGTGGATCGATATGTGGTATGTGAAAAGAACACACATGCAATGACTTTGGTTGTTGTTAGTGAAAAGAATAGACATGCAATGACACTGGTGGATCCATAGGTGGTATGTGAAAAGAACACATATTTCAATGACTCTGGTTGTTGTTACTAAAAAGACAACATGCAATGACACTGGTGGATCCATGTGTGGTCTCTGTAGAGAACACACATTTCAATGACACTGGTGGATCCATATGTGGTATGTGAAAAGATCACACATGCAATGACTCTGGTTGTTGTTAGTGAAAAGAACACACATGCAATGACAACGATGGATCCATAGGTGGTATATGAGAAGAACACACATTTCAATGACTCTGGTTGTTGTTACTAAAAAGAACACATGTGTAATGACAATGGTGGATCCATGGGTGGATTGTGAAAAGAGCACTCATGCAATCACACTGGTGGATCCATATGTGGTATGTGAAAAGAACATACATGCAATGACTCCAGTTGTTGTTAGTGAAAAGAACATACATGCAATTAAACTAGTGGATCCATGTGTGGTCTCTAAAGAGAGCAGACATTTCAATGACTCTGGTTGTTGTTAGTAAAAAGAACACACACATGCAATGACACTGGTGGATCCATGTGTGTTCTCTGAAGAGAACACACGTGCAATGACACTTGTTGTTACTAAAAAGAACACACATGCAATGACACTAGTGGATCCATGTGTGGATTGTGAAGAGAGCACACATGCAATGACACTAGTGGATCCATAGGTGGTATGTGAGAAGAACAGCCATGAAATGACTCTGGTTGATGTTAGTAAAAAGAACACACATGCAATAACACTGGTGGATCTATAGGTGGATTGTGAAAATAGCACACATTCAATGACTCTAGTTGTTGTTAGTGAAAAGAACACACCTCCAATGACACTGGTTGTTGTTACTAAAAAGAACACACATGCAATGACACTGGTGGATCCATATGTGGATTGTGAAAAGAGCACACATGCAATGACTCCAGTTGTTGTTAGTGAAAAGAACATACATTCAATAACACTGGTGGATCCATGTGTGGTCTCTGTAGAGAACACACATTTCAATGACACTGGTGGATCCATATGTGGTATGTGAAAAGAACACACATCCAATCACTCTGGTTGTTGTTAGTGAAATGAACACACATGTAATGACACTGGTGGATCCATAGGTGGTATGTGAGAAGAACACACATTTCAGTGACTCTGGTTGTTGTTACTAAAAAGAACACACATGCAATGACACTGGTGGATCGATGGGTGGATTGTGAAAAGAGCACACATGCAATGACACTGGTGGATCCATATGTGGTATGTGAAAACAACACACATGCAATGACTCCAGTTGTTGTTAGTGAAAAGAACATACATGCAATGACAACGGTGGATCCATGTGTGGTCTCTGAAGAGAGCACACATTTCAATGACTCTGGTTGTTGTTAGTAAAAAGAACACACATGCAATGACACTGATGGATCCATGTGTGGTCTCTGAAGAGAACACACATGCAATGACACTGGTTGTTGTTACTAAAAAGAACACACATGCAATGACACAGGTGGATCCATGTGTGGATTATGAAGAGAACACACATGGGATGACACTGGTGGATCCAAAGGTGGTATGTGAGAAGAACAGCCATGAAATGACTCTAGCTGTTGTTAGTAAAAAGAACACACATGCAATGACACTGGTAGATCCATAGGTGGATTGTGAAAAGAGCACACATGCAATGACTCCAGTTGTTGTTAGTGAAAAGAACACACATGCAATGATACTGGTTGTTACTAAAAAGAACACACATGCAATGACATTGGTGGATCCATGGGTGGATTGTGAAAAGAGCACACATGCAATGACATTATTGGATCCATATGTGGTATGTGAAAAGACACACATGCAATGACTCCAGTTGTGGATTATGAAACGAGCACACATGCAATGACACCGGTGGATCCATGTGTGGTCTCTGAAGAGAGCACACATTTCGATGACTCTGGTTGTTGCTAGTAAAAAGAACACACATGCAATGACATTGGTGGATCCATGTGTGGTCTCTAAAGAGAACACACATGCAATGACTCTGGTTGTTGTTACTAAAAAGATCACACATGCAATGACACTGGTGGATCCATAGGTGGATTGTGAAAAGAGCACACATGCAATGACTCTAGTTGTTGTTAGTGAAAAGAACACACCTGCAATAAAACTGGTTGTTGTTACTAAAAAGAAAACACATGCAATGACACTAGTGGATACATATGTGGATTGTGAAAAGAGCACACATGCAATGAATCCAATTATTGTTAGTGAAAAGAACATACATGCAATGACACTTGTGGATCCATGTGTGGTCTCTTTAGAGAACACACATTTCAATGACACTGGTGGATCCATATGTGGTATGTGAAAAGAACACACATGCAATGACTCTGTTTGTTGTTAGTGAAATGAACACACATGCAATGACACTGATGGATCCTTAGGTGGTATGTGAGAAGAACACACATTTCAATAACTCTCGTTGTTGTTACTAAAAAGAACACAAATGCATTGACACTTGTGGATCCATGGGTGGATTGTGAAAAGAGCACACATGCAATGACACTGGTGGATCCATATGTGGTATGTGAAAAGAACACACATCCAATGACTCCAGTTGTAGTTAGTGAAAAGAACATACATGCAATCACACCGGTGGATCCATGTATGGTCTCTGAAGAGAGCACACATTTCAATGACTCTGGTTGTTGTTAGTAAAAAGAACACACATGCAATGACACTGGTGGATCCATGTGTGGTCTATGAAGAGAACACACATGCAATGACATTGGTGGATCCATGTGTGGTCTCTAAAGAGAACACACATGCAATGACTCTGGTTGTTGTTACTAAAAAGATCACACATGCAATGACACTGGTGGATCCATAGGTGGATTGTGAAAAGAGCACACATGCAATGACTCTAGTTGTTGTTAGTGAAAAGAACACACCTGCAATAAAACTGGTTGTTGTTACTAAAAAGAAAACACATGCAGTGACACTAGTGGATACATATGTGGATTGTGAAAAGAGCACACATGCAATAACTGCAATTGTTGTTATTGAAAAGAACATACATGCAATGACACTTGTGGATCCATGTGTGGTCTCTTTAGAGAACACACATTTCAATGACACTGGTGGATCCATATGTGGTATGTGAAAAGGACACACATGCAATGACTCTGTTTGTTGTTAGTGAAATGAACACACATGCAATGACACTGATGGATCCTTAGGTGGTATGTGAGAAGAACACACATTTCAATAACTCTCGTTGTTGTTACTAAGAAGAACACAAATGCATTGACACTAGTGGATCCATGGGTGGATTGTGAAAAGAGCACACATGCAATGACACTGGTGGATCCATATGTGGTATGTGAAAAGAACACACATGCAATGACTCCAGTTGTAGTTAGTGAAAAGAACATACATACAATCACATCGGTGGATCCATGTATGGTATCTGAAGAGAGCACACATTTCAATGACTCTGGTTGTTGTTAGTAAAAAGAACCCACATGCAATGACACTGGTGGATCCATGTGTGGTCTCTCAAGAGAACACACATGCAATGACACTGGTTGTTGTTACGAAAAAGAACACACATGTAATGACACTGGTGGATCCATGTGTGGATTGTGAAGAGAACACACATGCAATGACACTGGTGGATTCATAGGTGGTATGTGAGAAGAATAGACATGAAATGACTCTGGTTGTTGTTAGTAAAAAGAACACACATGCAATGACACTGGTGGATCCATAGGTGGATTGTGAAAAGAGCACACATGCAATGACTCCAGTTGTTGTTAGTGAAAAGAACACACATGCAATGACACTGGTTGTTGTTACTAAAAAGAACACACATGCAATGACACTAGTGGATCCATGGGTGGATTGTGAAAAGAGCACACATGCAATGACATTGGTGGATCCATATGTGGTATGTGAAAAGAACACACATGCAATGACTCTAGTTGTGGATTATGAAAAGAGCACACATGCAATGACACCGGTGGATCCATGTGTGGTCTCTGAAGAGAGCACACATTTCAATGACTCTGGTTGTTGTTAGTAAAAAGAACACACATGCAATGACACTGGTGGATCCATATGTGGATTGTAAAAAGAGCACACATGCAATGACTCCAGTTATTAGTGAAAAGAACATACATGCAATGACACTGGTGGATCCTTGTGTGTCTCCCTAGAGAACACACATTTCAATGACATTGGTGGATCGATATGTGGTATGTGAAAAGAACACACATGCAATGACTTTGGTTGTTGTTAGTGAAAAGAATAGACATGCAATGACACTGGTGGATCCATAGGTGGTATGTGAAAAGAACACATATTTCAATGACTCTGGTTGTTGTTACTAAAAAGACAACATGCAATGACACTGGTGGATCCATGTGTGGTCTCTTTAGAGAACACACATTTCAATGACACTGGTGGATCCATATGTGGTATGTGAAAAGATCACACATGCAATGACTCTGGTTGTTGTTAGTGAAAAGAACACACATGCAATGACAACGATGGATCCATAGGTGGTATATGAGAAGAACACACATTTCAATGACTCTGGTTGTTGTTACTAAAAAGAACACATGTGTAATGACAATGGTGGATCCATGGGTGGATTGTGAAAAGAGCACACATGCAATCACACTGGTGGATCCATATGTGGTATGTGAAAAGAACACACATGCAATGACTCCAGTTGTTGTTAGTGAAAAGAACATACATGCAATTAAACTAGTGGATCCATGTGTGGTCTCTAAAGAGAGCAGACATTTCAATGACTCTGGTTGTTGTTAGTAAAAAGAACACACATGCAATGACACTGGTGGATCCATGTGTGTTCTCTGAAGAGAACACACGTGCAATGACACTGGTTGTTGTTACTAAAAAGAACACACATGCAATGACACTAGTGGATCCATGTGTGGATTGTGAAGAGAACACACATGCAATGACACTAGTGGATCCATAGGTGGTATGTGAGAAGAACAGCCATGAAATGACTCTGGTTGATGTTAGTAAAAAGAACACACATGCAATAACACTGGTGGATCTATAGGTGGATTGTGAAAAGAGCACACATTCAATGACTCTAGTTGTTGTTAGTGAAAAGAACACACCTCCAATGACACTGGTTGTTGTTACTAAAAAGAACACACATGCAATGACACTGGTGGATCCATATGTGGATTGTGAAAAGAGCACACATGCAATGACTCCAGTTGTTGTTAGTGAAAAGAACATACATTCAATAACACTGGTGGATCCATGTGTGGTCTCTGTAGAGAACACACATTTCAATGACACTGGTGGATCCATATGTGGTATGTGAAAAGAACACACATCCAATCACTCTGGTTGTTGTTAGTGAAATGAACACACATGTAATGACACTGGTGGATCCATAGGTGGTATGTGAGAAGAACACACATTTCAGTGACTCTGGTTGTTGTTACTAAAAAGAACACACATGCAATGACACTGGTGGATCGATGGGTGGATTGTGAAAAGAGCACACATGCAATGACACTGGTGGATCCATATGTGGTATGTGAAAACAACACACATGCAATGACTCCAGTTGTTGTTAGTGAAAAGAACATACATGCAATGACAACGGTGGATCCATGTGTGGTCTCTGAAGAGAGCACACATTTCAATGACTCTGGTTGTTGTTAGTAAAAAGAACACACATGCAATGACACTGATGGATCCATGTGTGGTCTCTGAAGAGAACACTCATGCAATGACAATGGTTGTTGTTACTAAAAAGAACACACATGCAATGACACAGGTGGATCCATGTGTGGATTATGAAGAGAATACACATGGGATGACACTGGTGGATCCAAAGGTGGTATGTGAGAAGAACAGCCATGAAATGACTCTAGTTGTTGTTAGTAAAAAGAACACACATGCAATGACACTGGTAGATCCATAGGTTGATTGTGAAAAGAGCACACATGCAATGACTCCAGTTGTTGTTAGTGAAAAGAACACACATGCAATGATACTGGTTGTTACTAAAAAGAACACACATGCAATGACATTGGTGGATCCATGGGTGGATTGTGAAAAGAGCACACATGCAATGACATTATTGGATCCATATGTGGTATGTGAAAAGACACACATGCAATGACTCCAGTTGTGGATTATGAAACGAGCACACATGCAATGACACCGGTGGATCCATGTGTGGTCTCTGAAGAGAGCACACATTTCAATGACTCTGGTTGTTGCTAGTAAAAAGAACACACATGCAATGACATTGGTGGATCCATGTGTGGTCTCTAAAGAGAACACACATGCAATGACTCTGGTTGTTGTTACTAAAAAGATCACACATGCAATGACACTGGTGGATCCATAGGTGGATTGTGAAAAGAGCACACATGCAATGACTCCAGTTGTTGTTACTAAAAAGAAAACACATGCAATGACACTAGTGGATACATATGTGGATTGTGAAAAGAGCACACATGCAATGAATCCAATTATTGTTAGTGAAAAGAGCATACATGCAATGACACTTGTGGATCCATGTGTGGTCTCTTTAGAGAACACACATTTCAATGACACTGGTGGATCCATATGTGGTATGTGAAAAGAACACACATGCAATGACTCTGTTTGTTGTTAGTGAAATGAACACACATGCAATGACACTGATGGATCCTTAGGTGGTATGTGAGAAGAACACACATTTCAATAACTCTCGTTGTTGTTACTAAAAAGAACACAAATGCATTGACACTCGTGGATCCATGGGTGGATTGTGAAAAGAGCACACATGCAATGACACTGGTGGATCCATATGTGGTATGTGAAAAGAACACACATGCAATGACTCCAGTTGTAGTTAGTGAAAAGAACATACATGCAATCACACCGGTGGATCCATGTATGGTCTCTGAAGAGAGCACACATTTCAATGACTCTGGTTGTTGTTAGTAAAAAGACCACACATGCAATGACACTGGTGGATCCATGTGTGGTCTATGAAGAGAACACACATGCAATGACATTGGTGGATCCATGTGTGGTCTCTAAAGAGAACACACATGCAATGACTCTGGTTGTTGTTACTAAAAAGATCACACATGCAATGACACTGGTGGATCCATAGGTGGATTGTGAAAAGAGCACACATGCAATGACTCTAGTTGTTGTTAGTGAAAAGAACACACCTGCAATAAAACTGGTTGTTGTTACTAAAAAGAAAACACATGCAGTGACACTAGTGGATACATATGTGGATTGTGAAAAGAGCACACATGCAATAACTGCAATTGTTGTTAGTGAAAAGAACATACATGCAATGACACTTGTGGATCCATGTGTGGTCTCTTTAGAGAACACACATTTCAATGACACTGGTGGATCCATATGTGGTATGTGAAAAGGACACACATGCAATGACTCTGTTTGTTGTTAGTGAAATGAACACACATGCAATGACACTGATGGATCCTTAGGTGGTATGTGAGAAGAACACACATTTCAATAACTCTCGTTGTTGTTACTAAAAAGAACACAAATGCATTGACACTAGTGGATCCATGGGTGGATTGTGAAAAGAGCACACATGCAATGACACTGGTGGATCCATATGTGGTATGTGAAAAGAACACACATGCAATGACTCCAGTTGTAGTTAGTGAAAAGAACATACATACAATCACACCGGTGGATCCATGTATGGTCTCTGAAGAGAGCACACATTTCAATGACTCTGGTTGTTGTTAGTAAAAAGAACCCACATGCAATGACACTGGTGGATCCATGTGTGGTCTCTGAAGAGAACACACATGCAATGACACTGGTTGTTGTTACTAAAAAGAACACACATGTAATGACACTGGTGGATCCATGTGTGGATTGTGAAGAGAACACACATGCAATGACACTGGTGGATCCATAGGTGGTATGTGAGAAGAATAGACATGAAATGACTCTGGTTGTTGTTAGTAAAAAGAACACACATGCAATGACACTGGTGGATCCATAGGTGGATTGTGAAAAGAGCACACATGCAATGACTCCAGTTGTTGTTAGTGAAAAGAACACACATGCAATGACACTGGTTGTTGTTACTAAAAAGAACACACATGCAATGACACTGGTGGATCCATGGGTGGGTTGTGAAAAGAGCACACATGCAATGACACTGGTGG
This sequence comes from Avena insularis, assembly GCA_023614405.1. Classification (NCBI taxonomy): domain Eukaryota; kingdom Viridiplantae; phylum Streptophyta; class Magnoliopsida; order Poales; family Poaceae; genus Avena; species Avena insularis. The sequence continues at coordinate 164,906 of JAJUPC010000562.1, read as the reverse complement.
ATCCATATGTGGTATGTGAAAAGAACACACATGCAATGACTCTAGTTGTGGATTATGAAAAGAGCACACATGCAATCACACCGGTGGATCCATGTGTGGTCTCTGAAGAGAGCACACATTTCAATGACTCTGGTTGTTGTTAGTAAAAAGAACACACATGCAATGACACTGGTGGATCCATATGTGTATTGTAAAAAGAGCACACATGCAATGACTCCAGTTATTAGTGAAAAGAACATACATGCAATGACACTGGTGGATCCTTGTGTGGTCTCCCTAGAGAACACACATTTCAATGACATTGGTGGATCGATATGTGGTATGTGAAAAGAACACACATGCAATGACTTTGGTTGTTGTTAGTGAAAAGAATAGACATGCAATGACACTGGTGGATCCATAGGTGGTATGTGAAAAGAACACATATTTCAATGACTCCGGTTGTTGTTACTAAAAATAACACACATGCAATGACACTGGTGGATCCATGGGTGGATTGTGAAAATAACACACATGCAATGACACTGGTGGATCCATAGGTGGTATGTGAAAAGAACACACATTTCAATGACTCTGGTTGTTGTTACTAAAAAGACAACATGCAATGACACTGGTGGATCCATGTGTGGTCTCTGTAGAGAACACACATTTCAATGACACTGGTGGATCCATATGTGGTATGTGAAAAGATCACACATGCAATGACTCTGGTTGTTGTTAGTGAAAAGAACACACATGCAATGACAACGGTGGATCCATAGGTGGTATATGAGAAGAACACACATTTCAATGACTCTGGTTGTTGTTACTAAAAAGAACACATGTGTAATGACACTGGTGGATCCATGGGTGGATTGTGAAAAGAGCACACATGCAATCACACTGGTGGATCCATATGTGGTATGTGAAAAGAACACGCATGCAATGACTCCAGTTGTTGTTAGTGAAAAGAACATACATGCAATTAAACTAGTGGATCCATGTGTGGTCTCTAAAGAGAGCAGACATTTCAATGACTCTGGTTGTTGTTAGTAAAAAGAACACACATGCAATGACACTGGTGGATCCATGTGTGTTCTCTGAAGAGAACACACGTGCAATGACACTGGTTGTTGTTACTAAAAAGAACACACATGCAATGACACTAGTGGATCCATGTGTGGATTGTGATGAGAACACACATGCAATGACACTGGTGGATCCATAGGTGGTATGTGAGAAGAACAGCCATGAAATGACTCTGGTTGATGTTAGTAAAAAGAACACACATGCAATAACACTGGTGGATCTATAGGTGGATTGTGAAAAGAGCACACATGCAATGACTCTAGTTGTTGTTAGTGAAAAGAACACACCTGCAATGACACTGGTTGTTGTTACTAAAAAGAACACACATGCAATGACATTGGTGGATCCATATGTGGATTGTGAAAAGAGCACACATGCAATGACTCCAGTTGTTGTTAGTGAAAAGAACATACATTCAATAACACTGGTGGATCCATGTGTGGTCTCTTTAGAGAACACACATTTCAATGACACTAGTGGATCCATATGTGGTATGTGAAAAGGACACACATGCAATGACTCTGTTTGTTGTTAGTGAAATGAACACACATGCAATGACACTGATGGATCCTTAGGTGGTATGTGAGAAGAACACACATTTCAATGTCTCTTTTTGTTACTAAAAAGAACACAAATGCATTGACACTGGTGGATCCATGGGTGGATTGTGAAAAGAGGACACATGCAATGACACTGGTGGATCCATATGTGGTATGTGAAAAGAACACACATGCAATGACTCAAGTTGTAGTTAGTGAAAAGAACATACATACAATCACACTGGTGGATCCATGTATGGTCTCTGAAGAGAGCACACATTTCAATGACTCTGGTTGTTGTTAGTAAAAAGAACACACATGAAATGACACTGGTGGATCCATGTGTGGTCTCTGAAGAGAACACACATGCAATGACACTGGTTGTTGTTACTAAAAAGAACACACATGTAATGACACTGGTGGATCCATGTGTGGATTGTGAAGAGAACACACATGCAATGACACTGGTGGATCCATAGGTGGTATGTGAGAAGAATAGACATGAAATGACTCTGGTTGTTGTTAGTAAAAAGAACACACATGCAATGAAACTGGTGGATCCATAGGTGGATTGTGAAAAGAGCACACATGCAATGACTCCAGTTGTTGTTAGTGAAAAGAACACACATGCAATGACACTGGTTGTTGTTACTAAAAAGAACACACATGCAATGACACTGGTGGATCCATGGGTGGATTGTGAAAAGAGCACACATGCAATGACACTGGTGGATCCATATGTGGTATGTGAAAAGAACACACATGCAATGACTCTAGTTGTGGATTATGAAAAGAGCACACATGCAATGACACCGGTGGATCCATGTGTGGTCTCCAAGAGAGCACACATTTCAATGACTCGGTTGTTGTTAGTAAAAGAACACACATGCAATGACACTGGTGGATCCATATGTGGATTGTAAAAGAGCACACATGCAATGACTCCAGTTATTAGTGAAAAGAACATACATGCAATGACACTGGTGGATCCTTGTGTGGTCTCCCTAGAGAACACACATTTCAATGACATTGGTGGATCGATATGTGGTATGTGAAAAGAACACACATGCAATGACTTTGGTTGTTGTTAGTGAAAAGAATAGACATGCAATGTCACTGGTGGATCCATAGGTGGTATGTGAAAAGAACACATATTTCAATGACTCCGGTTGTTGTTACTAAAAATAACACACATGCAATGACACCGGTGGATCCATGGGTGGATTGTGAAAATAACACACATGCAATGACACTGGTGGATCCATAGGTGGTATGTGAAAAGAACACACATTTCAATGACTCTGGTTGTTGTTACTAAAAGACAACATGCAATGACATGGTGGATCCATGTGTGGTCTCAGAGAACACACATTTCAATGACACGTGGATCCATATGTGGTATGTGAAAAGATCACACATGCAATGACTCGTTGTTGTTAGTGAAAAGAACACACATGCAATGACAACGGTGGATCCATAGGTGGTATATGAGAAGAACACACATTTCAATGACTCGTTGTTGTTACTAAAAGAACACATGTGTAATGACACTGGTGGATCCATGGGTGGATTGTGAAAAGAGCACACATGCAATCACACTGGTGGATCCATATGTGGTATGTGAAAAGAACACGCATGCAATGACTCCAGTTGTTGTTAGTGAAAAGAACATACATGCAATTAAACTAGTGGATCCATGTGTGGTCTCTAAAGAGAGCAGACATTTCAATGACTCTGGTTGTTGTTAGTAAAAGAACACACATGCAATGACACTGGTGGATCCATGTGTGTTCTCAAGAGAACACACGTGCAATGACACTGGTTGTTACTAAAAAAGAACACACATGCAATGACACTAGTGGATCCATGTGTGATTGTGAAGAGAACACACATGCAATGACACCGGTGGATCCATAGGTGGTATGTGAGAAGAACAGCCATGAAATGACTGGTTGATGTTAGTAAAAAGAACACACATGCAATAACATTGGTGGATCTATAGGTGGATTGTGAAAAGAGCACACATGCAATGACTCTAGTTGTTGTTAGTGAAAAGAACACACCTGCAATGACACTAGTTGTTGTTACTAAAAAGAACACACATGCAATGACATTGGTGGATCCATATGTGGATTGTGAAAAGAGCACACATGGAATGACTCTTGTTGTTAGTGAAAAGAACATACATTCAATAACATCAGGTGGATCCATGTGTGGTCTCTTTAGAGAACACACATTTCAATGACACTGGTGGATCCATATGTTGTATGTGAAAAGGACACACATGCAATGACTCTGTTTGTTGTTAGTGAAATGAACACACATGCAATGACACTGATGGATCCTTAGGTGGTATGTGAGAAGAACACACATTTCAATAACTCTCGTTGTTGTTACTAAAAAGAACACAAATGCATTGACACTGGTGGATCCATGGGTGGATTGTGAAAAGAGGACACATGGAATGACACTGGTAGATCCATATGTGGTATGTGAAAAGAACACACATGCAATGACTCCAGTTGTAGTTAGTGAAAAGAACATACATACAATCACACTGGTGGATCCATGTATGGTCTCTGAAGAGAGCACACATTTCAATGACTCTGGTTGTTGTTAGTAAAAAGAACACACATGAAATGACACTGGTGGATCCATGTGTGGTCTCTGAAGAGAACACACATGCAATGACACTGGTTGTTGTTACTAAAAAGAACACACATGTAATGACACTGGTGGATCCATGTGTGGATTGTGAAGAGAACACACATGCAATGACACTGGTGGATCCATAGGTGGTATGTGAGAAGAATAGACATGAAATGACTCTGGTTGTTGTTAGTAAAAAGAACACACATGCAATGAAACTGGTGGATCCATAGGTGGATTGTGAAAAGAGCACACATGCAATGACTCCAGTTGTTGTTAGTGAAAAGAACACACATGCAATGACACTGGTTGTTGTTACTAAAAAGAACACACATGCAATGACACTGGTGGATCCATGGGTGGATTGTGAAAAGAGCACACATGCAATGACACTGGTGGATCCATATGTGGTATGTGAAAAGAACACACATGCAATGACTCTAGTTGTGGATTATGAAAAGAGCACACATGCAATGACACCGGTGGATCCATGTGTGTTCTCTGAAGAGAGCACACATTTCAATGACTCTGGTTGTTGTTAGTAAAAAGAACACACATGCAATGACACTGGTGGATCCATCTGTGGAGTGTAAAAAGAGCTAACATGCAATGACTCCAGTTATTAGTGAAAAGAACATACATGCAATGACACTGGTGGATCCTTGTGTGGTCTCCCTAGAGAACACACATTTCAATGACATTGGTGGATCGATATGTGGTATGTGAAAAGAACACACATGCAATGACTTTGGTTGTTGTTAGTGAAAAGAATAGACATGCAATGTCACTGGTGGATCCATAGGTGGTATGTGAAAGAACACATATTTCAATGACTCATTGTTGTTACTAAAAATAACACACATGCAATGACACTGGTGGATCCATGGGTGGATTGTGAAAATAACACACATGCAATGACACTGGTGGATCCATAGGTGGTATGTGAAAAGAACACACATTTCAATGACTCTGGTTGTTGTTACTAAAAAGACAACATGCAATGACACTGGTGGATCCATGTGTGGTCTATAGAGAACACACATTTCAATGACACTGGTGGATCCATATGTGGTATGTGAAAAGATCACACATGCAATGACTCTGGTTGTTGTTACTGAAAAGAACACACATGCAATGACAACGGTGGATCCATAGGTGGTATATGAGAAGAACACACATTTCAATGACTCTAGTTGTTGTTACTAAAAAGAACACACGTGTAATGAGACTGGTGGATCCATGGGTGGATTGTGAAAAGAGCACACATGCAATCACACTGGTGGATCCATATGTGGTATGTGAAAAGAACACGCATGCAATGACTCCAGTTGTTGTTAGTGAAAAGAACATACATGCAATTAAACTAGTGGATCCATGTGTGGTCTCTAAAGAGAGCAGACATTTCAATGACTCTGGTTGTTGTTAGTAAAAAGAACACACATGCAATGACACTGGTGGATCCATGTGTGTTCTCTGAAGAGAACACACGTGCAATGACACTGGTTGTTGTTAGTAAAAAGAACACACATGCAATGACACTAGTGGATCCATGTGTGGATTGTGAAGAGAACACACATGCAATGACACTGGTGGATCCATAGGTGGTATGTGAGAAGAACAGCCATGAAATGACTCTGGTTGATGTTAGTAAAAAGAACACACATGCAATAACACTGGTGGATCTATAGGTGGATTGTGAAAAGAGCACACATGCAATGACTCTAGTTGTTGTTAGTGAAAAGAACACACCTGCAATGACACTGGTTGTTGTTACTAAAAAGAACACACATGCAATGACATTGGTGGATCCATATGTGGATTGTGAAAAGAGCACACATGCAATGACTCCAGTTGTTGTTAGTGAAAAGAACATACATTCAATAACACTGGTGGATCCATGTGTGGTCTCTTTAGAGAACACACATTTCAATGACACTGGTGGATCCATATGTGGTATGTGAAAAGGACACACATGCAATGACTCTGTTTGTTGTTAGTGAAATGAACACACATGCAATGACACTGATGGATCCTTAGGTGGTATGTGAGAAGAACACACATTTCAATAACTCTCGTTGTTGTTACTAAAAAGAACACAAATGCATTGACACTGGTGGATCCATGGGTGGATTGTGAAAAGAGCACACATGCAATGACACTGGTGGATCCATATGTGGTATGTGAAAAGAACACACATGCAATGACTCCAGTTGTAGTTAGTGAAAAGAACATACATACAATCACACCGGTGGATCCATGTATGGTCTCAAGAGAGCACATTTCAATGACTCTGGTTGTTGTTATTAAAAAAACACACATGCAATGACACTGGTGGATCCATGTGTGGTCTCTGAAGAGAACACACATGCAATGACACTGGTTGTTGTTACTAAAAAGAACACACATGTAATGACACTGGTGGATCCATGTGTGGATTGTGAAGAGAACACACATGCAATGACACTGGTGGATCCATAGGTGGTATGTGAGAAGAATAGACATGAAATGACTCTGGTTGTTAGTAAAAAGAACACACATGCAATGACACTGGTGGATCCATAGGTGGATTGTGAAAAGAGCACACATGCAACGACTCCAGTTGTTGTTAGTGAAAAGAACACACATGCAATGACACTGGTTGTTACTAAAAAGAACACATGTGCAATGGCACTGGTGGATCCATGGGTGGATTGTGAAAAGAGCACACATTCAATGACACTGGTGGATCCATATGTGGTATGTGAAAAGAACACACATGCAATGACTCTAGTTGTGGATTATGAAAAGAGCACACATGCAATGACACCGGTGGATCCATGTGTGGTCTCTGAAGAGAGCACACATTTCAATGACTCTGGTTGTTGTTAGTAAAAAGAACACACATGCAATGACACTGGTGGATCCATATGTGGATTGTAAAAAGAGCACACATGCAATGACTCCAGTTATTAGTGAAAAGAACATACATGCAATGACACTGGTGGATCCTTGTGTGGTCTCCCTAGAGAACACACATTTCAATGACATTGGTGGATCGATATGTGGTATGTGAAAAGAACACACATGCAATGACTTTGGTTGTTGTTAGTGAAAAGAATAGACATGCAATGACACTGGTGGATCCATAGGTGGTATGTGAAAAGAACACATATTTCAATGACTCCGGTTGTTGTTACTAAAAATAACACACATGAAATGACACTGGTGGATCCATGGGTGGATTGTGAAAATAACACACATTCAATGACACTGGTGGATCCATAGGTGGTATGTGAAAAGAACACACATTTCAATGACTCTGGTTGTTGTTACTAAAAAGACAACATGCAATGACACTGGTGGATCCATGTGTGGTCTTCTGAAGAGAACACACATTTCAATGACACTGGTGGATCCATATGTGGTATGTGAAAAGATCACACATGCAATGACTCTGGTTGTTGTTAGTGAAAAGAACACACATGCAATGACACCGGTGGATCCATAGGTGGTATATGAGAAGAACACACATTTCAATGACTCTGGTTGTTGTTACTAAAAAGAACACATGTGTAATGACACTGGTGGATCCATGGGTGGATTGTGAAAAGAGCACACATGCAATCACACTGGTGGATCCATATGTGGTATGTGAAAAGAACACACATGCAATGACTCCAGTTGTTGTTAGTGAAAAGAACATACATGCAATTAAACTAGTGGATCCATGTGTGGTCTCTAAAGAGAGCAGACATTTCAATGACTCTGGTTGTTTTTAGTAAAAAGAACACACATGCAATGACACTGGTGGATCCATGTGTGTTCTCTGAAGAGAACACACGTGCAATGACACTGGTTGTTGTTACTAAAAAGAACACACATGCAATGACACTAGTGGATCCATGTGTGGATTGTGAAGAGAACACACATGCAATGACACTGGTGGATCCATAGGTGGTATGTGAGAAGAACATCCATGAAATGACTCTGGTTGATGTTAGTAAAAAGAACACACATGCAATAACACTGGTGGATCTATAGGTGGATTGTGAAAAGAGCACACATGCAATGACTCTAGTTGTTGTTAGTGAAAAGAACACACCTGCAATGACACTGGTTGTTACTAAAAAGAACACACATGCAATGACATTGGTGGATCCATATGTGGATTGTGAAAAGAGCACACATGCAATGACTCCAGTTGTTGTTAGTGAAAAAACATACATTCAATAACACTGGTGGATCCATGTGTGGTCTCTGTAGAGAACACACATTTCAATGACACTGGTGGATCCATATGTGGTATGTGAAAAGAACACACATCCAATCACTCTGGTTGTTGTTAGTGAAATGAACACACATGTAATGACACTGGTGGATCCATAGGTGGTATGTGAGAAGAACACACATTTCAGTGACTCTAGTTGTTGTTACTAAAAAGAACACACATGCAATGACACTGGTGGATCCATGGGTGGATTGTGAAAAGAGCACACATGCAATGACACTGGTGGATCCATATGTGGTATGTGAAAAGAACACACATGCAATGACTCTAGTTGTTGTTAGTGAAAAGAACATACATGCAATGACACCGGTGGATCCATGTGTGGTCTCTGAAGAGAGCACACATTTCAATGACTCTGGTTGTTGTTAGTAAAAAGAACACACATGCAATGACACTGATGGATCCATGTGTGGTCTCTGAAGAGAACACACATGCAATGACACTGGTTGTTGTTACTAAAAAGAACACACATGCAATGACACAGGTGGATCCATGTGTGGATTGTGAAGAGAACACACATGGGATGACACTGGTGGATCCATAGGTGGTATGTGAGAAGAACAGCCATGAAATGACTCTGGTTGTTGTTAGTAAAAAGAACACACATGCAATGACACTGGTAGATCCATAGGTGGATTGTGAAAAGAGCACACATGCAATGACTACAGTTGTTGTTAGTGAAAAGAACACACATGCAATGATACTGGTTGTTACTAAAAAGAACACACATGCAATGACATTGGTGGATCCATGGGTGGATTGTGAAAAGAGAACACATGCAATGACATTGGTGGATCCATATGTGGTATGTGAAAAGACACACATGCAATGACTCCAGTTGTGGATTATGAAACGAGCACACATGCAATGACACCGGTGGATCCATGTGTGGTCTCTGAAGAGAGCACCCATTTCAATGACTCTGGTTGTTGCTAGTAAAAAGAACACACATGCAATGACATTGGTGGATCCATGTGTGGTCTCTAAAGAGAACACACATGCAATGACTCTGGTTGTTGTTACTAAAAAGATCACACATGCAATGACACTCGTGGATCCATAGGTGGTATGTGAGAAGAATAGACATGAAATGACTCTGGTTGTTGTTAGTAAAAAGAACACACATGCAATGAAACTGGTGGATCCATAGGTGGATTGTGAAAAGAGCACACATGCAATGACTCCAGTTGTTGTTAGTGAAAAGAACACACATGCAATGACACTGGTTGTTGTTACTAAAAAGAACACACATGCAATGACACTGGTGGATCCATGGGTGGATTGTGAAAAGAGCACACATGCAATGACACTGGTGGATCCATATGTGGTATGTGAAAAGAACACACATGCAATGACTCTAGTTGTGGATTATGAAAAGAGCACACATGCAATGACACCGGTGGATCCATGTGTGGTCTCTGAAGAGAGCACACATTTCAATGACTCTGGTTGTTGTTAGTAAAAAGAACACACATGCAATGACACTGGTGGATCCATATGTGGATTGTAAAAAGAGCACACATGCAATGACTCCAGTTATTAGTGAAAAGAACATACATGCAATGACACTGGTGGATCCTTGTGTGGTCTCCCTAGAGAACACACATTTCAATGACATTGGTGGATCGATATGTGGTATGTGAAAAGAACACACATGCAATGACTTTGGTTGTTGTTAGTGAAAAGAATAGACATGCAATGTCACTGGTGGATCCATAGGTGGTATGTGAAAAGAACACATATTTCAATGACTCCGGTTGTTGTTACTAAAAATAACACACATGCAATGACACTGGTGGATCCATGGGTGGATTGTGAAAATAACACACATGCAATGACACTGGTGGATCCATAGGTGGTATGTGAAAAGAACACACATTTCAATGACTCTGGTTGTTGTTACTAAAAAGACAACATGCAATGACACTGGTGGATCCATGTGTGGTCTCTGTAGAGAACACACATTTCAATGACACTGGTGGATCCATATGTGGTATGTGAAAAGATCACACATGCAATGACTCTGGTTGTTGTTAGTGAAAAGAACACACATGCAATGACAACGGTGGATCCATAGGTGGTATATGAGAAGAACACACATTTCAATGACTCTGGTTGTTGTTACTAAAAAGAACACATGTGTAATGACACTGGTGGATCCATGGGTGGATTGTGAAAAGAGCACACATGCAATCACACTGGTGGATCCATATGTGGTATGTGAAAAGAACACGCATGCAATGACTCCAGTTGTTGTTAGTGAAAAGAACATACATGCAATTAAACTAGTGGATCCATGTGTGGTCTCTAAAGAGAGCAGACATTTCAATGACTCTGGTTGTTGTTAGTAAAAAGAACACACATGCAATGACACTGGTGGATCCATGTGTGTTCTCTGAAGAGAACACACGTGCAATGACACTGGTTGTTGTTACTAAAAAGAACACACATGCAATGACACTAGTGGATCCATGTGTGGATTGTGAAGAGAACACACATGCAATGACACTGGTGGATCCATAGGTGGTATGTGAGAAGAACAGCCATGAAATGACTCTGGTTGATGTTAGTAAAAAGAACACACATGCAATAACACTGGTGGATCTATAGGTGGATTGTGAAAAGAGCACACATGCAATGACTCTAGTTGTTGTTAGTGAAAAGAACACACCTGCAATGACACTAGTTGTTGTTACTAAAAAGAACACACATGCAATGACATTGGTGGATCCATATGTGGATTGTGAAAAGAGCACACATGGAATGACTCCAGTTGTTGTTAGTGAAAAGAACATACATTCAATAACACTGGTGGATCCATGTGTGGTCTCTTTAGAGAACACACATTTCAATGACACTGGTGGATCCATATGTTGTATGTGAAAAGGACACACATGCAATGACTCTGTTTGTTGTTAGTGAAATGAACACACATGCAATGACACTGATGGATCCTTAGGTGGTATGTGAGAAGAACACACATTTCAATAACTCTCGTTGTTGTTACTAAAAAGAACACAAATGCATTGACACTGGTGGATCCATGGGTGGATTGTGAAAAGAGGACACATGCAATGACACTGGTGGATCCATATGTGGTATGTGAAAAGAACACACATGCAATGACTCCAGTTGTAGTTAGTGAAAAGAACATACATACAATCACACTGGTGGATCCATGTATGGTCTCTGAAGAGAGCACACATTTCAATGACTCTGGTTGTTGTTAGTAAAAAGAACACACATGAAATGACACTGGTGGATCCATGTGTGGTCTCTGAAGAGAACACACATGCAATGACACTGGTTGTTGTTACTAAAAAGAACACACATGTAATGACACTGGTGGATCCATGTGTGGATTGTGAAGAGAACACACATGCAATGACACTGGTGGATCCATAGGTGGTATGTGAGAAGAATAGACATGAAATGACTCTGGTTGTTGTTAGTAAAAAGAACACACATGCAATGAAACTGGTGGATCCATAGGTGGATTGTGAAAAGAGCACACATGCAATGACTCCAGTTGTTGTTAGTGAAAAGAACACACATGCAATGACACTGGTTGTTGTTACTAAAAAGAACACACATGCAATGACACTGGTGGATCCATGGGTGGATTGTGAAAAGAGCACACATGCAATGACACTGGTGGATCCATATGTGGTATGTGAAAAGAACACACATGCAATGACTCTAGTTGTGGATTATGAAAAGAGCACACATGCAATGACACCGGTGGATCCATGTGTGTTCTCTGAAGAGAGCACACATTTCAATGACTCTGGTTGTTGTTAGTAAAAAGAACACACATGCAATGACACTGGTGGATCCATATGTGGATTGTAAAAAGAGCTAACATGCAATGACTCCAGTTATTAGTGAAAAGAACATACATGCAATGACACTGGTGGATCCTTGTGTGGTCTCCCTAGAGAACACACATTTCAATGACATTGGTGGATCGATATGTGGTATGTGAAAAGAACACACATGCAATGACTTTGGTTGTTGTTAGTGAAAATAATAGACATGCAATGTCACTGGTGGATCCATAGGTGGTATGTGAAAAGAACACATATTTCAATGACTCCGGTTGTTGTTACTAAAAATAACACACATGCAATGACACTGGTGGATCCATGGGTGGATTGTGAAAATAACACACATGCAATGACACTGGTGGATCCATAGGTGGTATGTGAAAAGAACACACATTTCAATGACTCTGGTTGTTGTTACTAAAAAGACAACATGCAATGACACTGGTGGATCCATGTGTGGTCTATAGAGAACACACATTTCAATGACACTGGTGGATCCATATGTGGTATGTGAAAAGATCACACATGCAATGACTCTGGTTGTTGTTACTGAAAAGAACACACATGCAATGACAACGGTGGATCCATAGGTGGTATATGAGAAGAACACACATTTCAATGACTCTAGTTGTTGTTACTAAAAAGAACACACGTGTAATGAGACTGGTGGATCCATGGGTGGATTGTGAAAAGAGCACACATGCAATCACACTGGTGGATCCATATGTGGTATGTGAAAAGAACACGCATGCAATGACTCCAGTTGTTGTTAGTGAAAAGAACATACATGCAATTAAACTAGTGGATCCATGTGTGGTCTCTAAAGAGAGCAGACATTTCAATGACTCTGGTTGTTGGTAGTAAAAAGAACACACATGCACTGACACTGGATCCATGTGTGTTCTCTGAAGAGAACACACGTGCAATGACACTGGTTGTTGTTAGTAAAAAGAACACACATGCAATGACACTAGTGGATCCATGTGTGGATTGTGAAGAGAACACACATGCAATGACACTGGTGGATCCATAGGTGGTATGTGAGAAGAACAGCCATGAAATGACTCTGGTTGATGTTAGTAAAAAGAACACACATGCAATAACACTGGTGGATCTATAGGTGGATTGTGAAAAGAGCACACATGCAATGACTCTAGTTGTTGTTAGTGAAAAGAACACACCTGCAATGACACTGGTTGTTGTTACTAAAAAGAACACACATGCAATGACATTGGTGGATCCATATGTGGATTGTGAAAAGAGCACACATGCAATGACTCCAGTTGTTGTTAGTGAAAAGAACATACATTCAATAACACTGGTGGATCCATGTGTGGTCTCTTTAGAGAACACACATTTCAATGACACTGGTGGATCCATATGTGGTATGTGAAAAGGACACACATGCAATGACTCTGTTTGTTGTTAGTGAAATGAACACACATGCAATGACACTGATGGATCCTTAGGTGGTATGTGAGAAGAACACACATTTCAATAACTCTCGTTGTTGTTACTAAAAAGAACACAAATGCATTGACACTGGTGGATCCATGGGTGGATTGTGAAAAGAGCACACATGCAATGACACTGGTGGATCCATATGTGGTATGTGAAAAGAACACACATGCAATGACTCCAGTTGTAGTTAGTGAAAAGAACATACATACAATCACACCGGTGGATCCATGTATGGTCTCTGAAGAGAGCACACATTTCAATGACTCTGGTTGTTGTTAGTAAAAAGAACACACATGCAATGACACTGGTGGATCCATGTGTGGTCTCTGAAGAGAACACACATGCAATGACACTGGTTGTTGTTACTAAAAAGAACACACATGTAATGACACTGGTGGATCCATGTGTGGATTGTGAAGAGAACACACATGCAATGACACTGGTGGATCCATAGGTGGTATGTGAGAAGAATAGACATGAAATGACTCTGGTTGTTGTTAGTAAAAAGAACACACATGCAATGAAACTGGTGGATCCATAGGTGGATTGTGAAAAGAGCACACATGCAATGACTCCAGTTGTTGTTAGTGAAAAGAACACACATGCAATGACACTGGTTGTTGTTACTAAAAAGAACACACATGCAATGACACTGGTGGATCCATGGGTGGATTGTGAAAAGAGCACACATGCAATGACACTGGTGGATCCATATGTGGTATGTGAAAAGAACACACATGCAATGACTCTAGTTGTGGATTATGAAAAGAGCACACATGCAATGACACCGGTGGATCCATGTGTGGTCTCTGAAGAGAGCACACATTTCAATGACTCTGGTTGTTGTTAGTAAAAAGAACACACATGCAATGACACTGGTGGATCCATATGTGGATTGTAAAAAGAGCACACATGCAATGACTCCAGTTATTAGTGAAAAGAACATACATGCAATGACACTGGTGGATCCTTGTGTGGTCTCCCTAGAGAACACACATTTCAATGACATTGGTGGATCGATATGTGGTATGTGAAAAGAACACACATGCAATGACTTTGGTTGTTGTTAGTGAAAAGAATAGACATGCAATGACACTGGTGGATCCATAGGTGGTATGTGAAAAGAACACATATTTCAATGACTCCGGTTGTTGTTACTAAAAATAACACACATGAAATGACACTGGTGGATCCATGGGTGGATTGTGAAAATAACACACATTCAATGACACTGGTGGATCCATAGGTGGTATGTGAAAGAACACACATTTCAATGACTCTGGTTGTTGTTACTAAAAAGACAACATGCAATGACATCAGGGATCCATGTGTGGTCTCTGTAGAGAACACACATTTCAATGACACTGGTGGATCCATATGTGGTATGTGAAAAGATCACACATGCAATGACTCTGGTTGTTGTTAGTGAAAAGAACACACATGCAATGACACCGGTGGATCCATAGGTGGTATATGAGAAGAACACACATTTCAATGACTCTGGTTGTTGTTACTAAAAAGAACACATGTGTAATGACACTGGTGGATCCATGGGTGGATTGTGAAAAGAGCACACATGCAATCACACTGGTGGATCCATATGTGGTATGTGAAAAGAACACACATGCAATGACTCCAGTTGTTGTTAGTGAAAAGAACATACATGCAATTAAACTAGTGGATCCATGTGTGGTCTCTAAAGAGAGCAGACATTTCAATGACTCTGGTTGTTTTTAGTAAAAAGAACACACATGCAATGACACTGGTGGATCCATGTGTGTTCTCTGAAGAGAACACACGTGCAATGACACTGGTTGTTGTTACTAAAAAGAACACACATGCAATGACACTAGTGGATCCATGTGTGGATTGTGAAGAGAACACACATGCAATGACACTGGTGGATCCATAGGTGGTATGTGAGAAGAACATCCATGAAATGACTCTGGTTGATGTTAGTAAAAAGAACACACATGCAATAACACTGGTGGATCTATAGGTGGATTGTGAAAAGAGCACACATGCAATGACTCTAGTTGTTGTTAGTGAAAAGAACACACCTGCAATGACACTGGTTGTTACTAAAAAGAACACACATGCAATGACATTGGTGGATCCATATGTGGATTGTGAAAAGAGCACACATGCAATGACTCCAGTTGTTGTTAGTGAAAAGAACATACATTCAATAACACTGGTGGATCCATGTGTGGTCTCTGTAGAGAACACACATTTCAATGACACTGGTGGATCCATATGTGGTATGTGAAAAGAATACACATCCAATCACTCTGGTTGTTGTTAGTGAAATGAACACACATGTAATGACACTGGTGGATCCATAGGTGGTATGTGAGAAGAACACACATTTCAGTGACTCTAGTTGTTGTTACTAAAAAGAACACACATGCAATGACACTGGTGGATCCATGGGTGGATTGTGAAAAGAGCACACATGCAATGACACTGGTGGATCCATATGTGGTATGTGAAAAGAACACACATGCAATGACTCTAGTTGTTTTTAGTGAAAAGAACATACATGCAATGACACCGGTGGATCCATGTGTGGTCTCTGAAGAGAGCACACATTTCAATGACTCTGGTTGTTGTTAGTAAAAAGAACACACATGCAATGACACTGATGGATCCATGTGTGGTCTCTGAAGAGAACACACATGCAATGACACTTGTTGTTACTAAAAGAACACACATGCAATGACAGGTGGATCCATGTGTGGATTGTGAAGAGAACACACATGGGATGACACTGTGGATCCATAGGTGGTATGTGAGAAGAACAGCCATGAAATGACTCTGGTTGTTGTTAGTAAAAAGAACACACATGCAATGACACTGGTAGATCCATAGGTGGATTGTGAAAAGAGCACACATGCAATGACTACAGTTGTTGTTAGTGAAAAGAACACACATGCAATGATACTGGTTGTTACTAAAAAGAACACACATGCAATGACATTGGTGGATCCATGGGTGGATTGTGAAAAGAGCACACATGCAATGACATTGGTGGATCCATATGTGGTATGTGAAAAGACACACATGCAATGACTCCAGTTGTGGATTATGAAACGAGCACACATGCAATGACACCGGTGGATCCATGTGTGGTCTCTGAAGAGAGCACCCATTTCAATGACTCTGGTTGTTGCTAGTAAAAAGAACACACATGCAATGACATTGGTGGATCCATGTGTGGTCTCTAAAGAGAACACACATGCAATGACTCTGGTTGTTGTTACTAAAAAGATCACACATGCAATGACACTCGTGGATCCATAGGTGGATTGTGAAAAGAGCACACATGCAATGACTCTAGTTGTTGTTAGTGAAAAGAACACACCTGCAATAAAACTGGTTGTTGTTACTAAAAAGAAAACACATGCAATGACACTAGTGGATACATATGTGGATTGTGAAAAGAGCACACATGCAATGACTCCAATTGTTGTTAGTGAAAAGAACATACATGCAATGACACTTGTGGATCCATGTGTGGTCTCTTTAGAGAACACACATTTCAATGACACTGGTGGATCCATATGTGGTATGTGAAAAGGACACACATGCAATGACTCTGTTTGTTGTTAGTGAAATGAACACACATGCAATGACACTGATGGATCCTTAGGTGGTATGTGAGAAGAACACACATTTCAATAACTCTCGTTGTTGTCACTAAAAAGAACACAAATGCATTGACACTCGTGGATCCATGGGTGGATTGTGAAAAGAGCACACATGCAATGACACTGGTGGATCCATATGTGGTATGTGAAAAGAACACACATGCAATGACTCCAGTTGTAGTTAGTGAAAAGAACATACATGCAATCACACTGGTGGATCCATGTATGGTCTCTGAAGAGAGCACACATTTCAATGACTCTGGTTGTTGTTAGTAAAAAGAACACACATGCAATGACACTGGTGGATCCATGTGTGGTCTATTAAGAGAACACACATGCAATGACATTGGTGGATCCATGTGTGGTCTCTAAAGAGAACACACATGCAATGACTCTGGTTGTTGTTACTAAAAAGATCACACATGCAATGACACTGGTGGATCCATAGGTGGATTGTGAAAAGAGCACACATGCAATGACTCTAGTTGTTGTTAGTGAAAAGAACACACCTGCAATAAAACTGGTTGTTGTTACTAAAAAGAAAACACATGCAATGACACTAGTGGATACATATGTGGATTGTGAAAAGAGCACACATGCAATGACTGCAATTGTTGTTAGTGAAAAGAACATACATGCAATGACACTTGTGGATCCATGTATGGTATCTTTAGAGAACACACATTTCAATGACACTGGTGGATCCATATGTGGTATGTGAAAAGGACACACATGCAATGACTCTGTTTGTCGTTAGTGAAATGAACACACATGCAATGACACTGATGGATCCTTAGGTGGTATGTGAGAAGAACACACATTTCAATAACTCTCGTTGTTGTTACTAAAAAGAACACAAATGCATTGACACTCGTCGATCCATGGGTGGATTGTGAAAAGAGCACACATGCAATGACACTGGTGGATCCATATGTGGTATGTGAAAAGAACACACATGCAATGACTCCAATTGTAGTTAGTGAAAAGAACATACATGCAATCACACCAGTGGATCCTTGTATGGTCTCTGAAGAGAGCACACATTTCAATGACTCTGGTTGTTGTTAGTAAAAAGAACACACATGCCATGACACTGGTGGATCCATGTGTGGTCTATGAAGAGAACACACATGCAATGACACTGGTTGCTGTTACTAAAAAGAACACACATGTAATGACACTGGTGGATCCGTGTGTGGATTGTGAAGAGAACACACATGCAATGACACTGGTGGATCCATAGGTGGTATGTGAGAAGAATAGCCATGAAATGACTCTGGTTGTTTTTAGTAAAAAGAACACACATGCAATGACATTGGTGGATCCATAGGTGGATTGTGAAAAGAGCACACATGCAATGACTCCAGTTGTTGTTAGTGAAAAGAACACACATGCAATGACACTGGTTGTTGTTACTAAAAAGAACACACATGCAATGACACTGGTGGATCCATGGGTGGATTGTGAAAAGAGCACACATGCAATGACACTGGTGGATCCATATGTGGTATGTGAAAAGAACACACATGCAATGACTCTAGTTGTGGATTATGAAAAGAGCACACATGCAATGACACCGGTGGATCCATGTGTGGTCTCTGAAGAGAGCACACATTTCAATGACTCTGGTTGTTGTTAGTAAAAAGAAAACACATGCAATGACACTGGTGGATCCATATGTGGATTGTCAAAAGAGCACACATGCAATGACTCCAGTTATTAGTGAAAAGAACATACATGCAATGACACTGGTGGATCCTTGTGTGGTCTCCCTAGAGAACACACATTTCAATGACATTGGTGGATCGATATGTGGTATGTGAAAAGAACACACATGCAATGACTTTGGTTGTTGTTAGTGAAAAGAACAGACATGCAATGACACTGGTGGATCCATAGGTGGTATGTGAAAAGAACACATATTTCAATGACTCTGGTTGTTGTTACTAAAAATAACACACATGCAATGACACTGGTGGATCCATGGGTGGATTGTGAAAAGAACACACATGCAATGACACTGGTGGATCCATAGGTGGTATGTGAAAAGAACACACATTTCAATGACAATGGTTGTTGTTACTAAAAAGACAACATGCAATGACACTGGTGGATCCACGTGTGGTCTCTATAGAGAACACACATTTCAATGACACTGGTGGATCCATATGTGGTATGTGAAAAGATCACACATGCAATGACTCTGGTTGTTGTTAGTGAAAAGAACATACATGCAATGACACCGATGGATCCATAGGTGGTATATGAGAAGAACACACATTTCAATGACTCTGGTTGTTGTTACTAAAAAGAACACATGTGTAATGACACTGGTGGATCCATGGGTGGATTGTGAAAAGAGCACACATGCAATGACACTGGTGGATCCATATGTGATATGTGAAAAGAACACACATGCAATGACTCCAGTTGTTGTTAGTGAAAAGAACATACATGCAATTAAACTAGTGGATCCATGTGTGGTCTCTAAAGAGAGCAGACATTTCAATGACTCTGGTTGTTGTTAGTAAAAAGAACACACATGAAATGACACTGGTGGATCCATGTGTGTTCTCTGAAGAGAACACACGTGCAATGACACTGGTTGTTGTTACTAAAAAGAACACACATGCAATGACACTAGTGGATCCATGTGTGGATTATGAAGAGAACACACATGCAATGACACTGGTGGAGCCATAGGTGGTATGTGAGAAGAACAGCCATGAAATGACTCTGGTTGATGTTAGTAAAAAGAACACACATGCAATAACACTGGTGGATCTATAGGTGGATTGTGAAAAGAGCACACATGCAATGACTCTAGTTGTTGTTAGTGAAAAGAACACACCTGCAATGACACTGGTTGTTGTTACTAAAAAGAACACACATGCAATGACACTGGTGGATCCATATGTGGATTGTGAAAAGAGCACACATGCAATGACTCCAGTTGTTGTTAGTGAAAAGAACATACATTCAATAACATCAGGATCCATGTGTGGTCTCTGAGAGAACACACATTTCAATGACACTTGGTGGATCGATATTAGATTTGTTAAAAGAACAGCCATCCAATCACTCTGGTTGTTGTTAGTGAAATGAACACACATGCAATGACACTGGTGGATCCATAGGTGGTATGTGAGAAGAACACACATTTCAGTGACTCTAGTTGTTGTTACTAAAAAGAACACACATGCAATGACACTGGTGGATCCATGGGTGGATTGTGAAAAGAGCACACATGCAATGACACTGGTGGATCCATATGTGGTATGTGAAAAGAACACACATGCAATGACTCCAGTTGTTGTTAGTGAAAAGAACATACATGCAATGACACCGGTGGATCCATGTGTGGTCTCTGAAGAGAGCACACAT
Source organism: Avena insularis (assembly GCA_023614405.1). Classification (NCBI taxonomy): domain Eukaryota; kingdom Viridiplantae; phylum Streptophyta; class Magnoliopsida; order Poales; family Poaceae; genus Avena; species Avena insularis. The sequence continues at coordinate 144,061 of JAJUPC010000562.1, read as the reverse complement.
TTCAATGACTCTGGTTGTTGTTAGTAAAAAGAACACACATGCAATGACACTGATGGATCCATGTGTGGTCTCTGAAGAGAACACAGATGCAATGACACTGGTTGTTGTTACTAAAAAGAACACACATGCAATGACACAGGTGGATCCATGTGTGGATTGTGAAGAGAACACACATGGGATGACACTGGTGGATCCATAGGTGGTATGTGAGAAGAACAGCCATGAAATGACTCTGGTTGATGTTAGTAAAAAGAACACACATGCAATAACACTGGTGGATCTATAGGTGGATTGTGAAAAGAGCACACATGCAATGACTCTAGTTGTTGTTAGTGAAAAGAACACACCTGCAATGACACTGGTTGTTGTTACTAAATAGAACACACATGCGATGACACTGGTGGATCCATATGTGGATTGTGAAAAGAGCACACATGCAATGACTCCAGTTGTTGTTAGTGAAAAGAACATACATTCAATAACACTGGTGGATCCATGTGTGGTCTCTGTAGAGAACACACATTTCAATGACACTGGTGGATCCATATGTGGTATGTGAAAAGAACACACATCCAATCACTCAGGTTATTGTTAGTGAAATGAACACACATGCAACGACACTGGTGGATCCATAGGTGGTATGTGAGAAGAACACACATTTCAGTGACTCTGGTTGTTGTTACTAAAAAGAACACACATGCAATGACACTGGTGGATCCATGGGTGGATTGTGAAAAGAGCACACATGCAATGACACTGGTGGATCCATATGTGGCATGTGAAAAGAACACACATGCAATGACTCCAGTTGTTGTTAGTGAAAATAACATACATGCAATGACACAGGTGGATCCATGTGTGGTCTCTGAAGAGAGCACACATTTCAATGACTCTGGTTGTTGTTAGTAAAAAGAACACACATGCAATGACACTGATGGATCCATGTGTGGTCTCTGAAGAGAACACAGATTCAATGACACTGGTTGTTGTTACTAAAAAGAACACACATGCAATGACACAGGTGGATCCATGTGTGGATTGTGAAGAGAACACACATGGGATGACACTGGTGGATCCATAGGTGGTATGTGAGAAGAACAGCCATGAAATGACTCTCGTTGTTGTTAGTAAAAAGAACACACATGGAATGACACTGGTAGATCCCTAGGTGGATTGTAAAAAGAGCACACATGCAATGACTCCAGTTGTTGTTAGTGAAAAGAACACACATGCAATGATACTGGTTGTTGTTACTAAAAAGAACACACATGCAATGACACTGGTGGATCCATGGGTGGATTGTGAAAAGAGCACACATGCAATGACACTGGTGGATCCATATGTGGTATGTGAAAAGACACACATGCAATGACTCTAGTTGTGGATTATGAAACGAGCACACATGCAATGACACCGGTGGATCCATGTGTGGTCTCTGAAGAGAGCACACATTTCAATGACTCTGGTTGTTGCTAGTAAAAAGAACACACATGCAATGACATTGGTGGATCCATGTGTGGTCTCTGACGAGAACACACATGCAACGACTCTGGTTGTTGTTACTAAAAAGATCACACATGCAATGACACTGGTGGATCCATAGGTGGATTGTGAAAAGAGCACACATGCAATGACTCTAGTTGTTGTTACTGAAAAGAACACACCTGCAATGACACTGGTTGTTGTTACTAAAAATAACACACATGCAATGACATTGGTGGATCCATATGTGGATTGTGAAAAGAGCACACATGCAATGACTCCAATTGTTGTTAGTGAAAACAACATACATGCAATGACACTAGTGGATCCATGTGTGGTCTCTGTAGAGAACACACATTTCAATGACACTCGTGGATCCACATGTGGTATGTGATAAGAACACACATGCAATGACTCTGGTTGTTGTTAGTGAAACAAACACACATGCAATGACACTGATGGATCCATAGGTGGTATGTGAGAAGAGCACACATTTCAATGACTTTGGTTGTTGTTACTAAAAAGAACACACATGCATTGACACTAGTGGATCCATGGGTGGATTGTGAAAAGAGCACACATGCAATGACACTGGTGGATCCATATGTGGTATGTGAAAAGAACACACATGCAATGACTCCAGTTGTTGTTAGTGAAAAGAACATACATGCAATCACACCGGTGGATCCATGTGTGGTCTCTGAAGAGAGCACACATTTCAATGACTCTGGTTGTTGTTAGTAAAAAGAACACACATGCAATGACACCGGTGGATCCATGTGTGGTCTCTGAAGAGAACACACATGCAATGACACTGGTTGTTGTTACTAAAAAGAACACACATGTAATGACACTGGTGGATCCATGTGTGGATTGTGAAGAGAACACACATGCAATGACAATGGTGGATCCATAGGTGGTATGTGAGAAGAATAGCCATGAAATGACTCTGGTTGTTGTTAGTAAAAAGAACCCACATGCAATGACACTGGTGGATCTATAGGTGGATGGTGAAAAGAGCACACATGCAATGACTCCAGTTGTTGTTAGTGAAAAGAACACACATGCAATGACACTGGTTATTGTTACTAAAAAGAACACACATGCAATGACACTGGTGGATCCATGGGTGGATTGTGAAAAGAGCACACATGCAATGACACTGGTGGATCCATATGTGGTATGTGAAAGGAACACACATGCAATGACTCTAGTTGTGGATTATGAAAAGAGCACACATGGAATGACACCGGTGGATCCATGTGTGGTCTCTAAAGAGAGCACACATTTCAATGACTCTGGTTGTTGTTAGTAAAAAGAGCACACATGCAATGACACTGGTGGATCCATGTGTGGTCTCTGAAGAGAACACACATGCAATGACTCTGGCTGTTGTTACTAAAAAGAGCACATATGCAATGACACTGGTGGATCCATGTGTGGATTGTGAAGAGAACACACATGCAATGACACTGGTGGATCCATAGGTGGTATGTGAGAAGAACAAGCATGAAATGACTCTGGTTGTTGTTCGTAAAAAGAACACACATGCAATGACTCTAGTTGTTGTTAGTGAAAAGAACACACATGCAATAACTCTAGTTGTTGTTAGTGAAAAGAACACACATGCAATGACACCGGGGGATCCATGTGTGGTCTCTGAAGAGAACACACATGCAATGACACTGGTTATTGTTACTAAAAAGAACACACATGCAATGACACTGGTGGATCCATGTGTGGATTGTGAAGAGAGCACACATGCAATAACACTAGTTGTTGTTACTAAAAAGGACACACATGCAATTACACTGGTGGATCCATGTGTGGATTGTAAGAAGAACAGACATGCAATGACTGCAGTTGTTGTTAGTGAAAAGAACACACATGCAATGACACTGGTTGTTGTTACTACAAAGAACACACATGCAATGACACTGGTGGATCCATATGTGGATTGTGAAAAGAGCACACATGCAATGACTCCAGTTGTTGTTAGTGAAAAAGAACATACATGCAATGACACTGGTGGATCCTTGTGTGGTCTGTGTAGAGAACACACATTTCAATGACATTGGTGGATCCATATGTGGTATGTGAAAAGAACACACATGCAATGACTCTGGTGGATCCATAGGTGGTACGTGAAAAGAACACACATTTCAATGACTCTGGTTGTTGTTACTAAAAAGAACACACATGCAATGACACTGGTGGATCCATGGGTGGATTGTGAAAAGAGCACACATGCAATGACACTGGTGGATCCATATGTGGTATGTGAAAAGAACACACATGCAATGACTCCAGTTGTTGTTAGTGGAAAGAACATACATGCAATCACACCGGTGGATCCATGTGTGGTCTCTGAAGAGAGCACACATTTCAATGACTTTGGTTGTTGTTAGTAAAAAGAACACACATGCAATGACACTGGTGGATCCATGTGTGGTCTCTGAAGAGAACACACATGCAATGACACTGGTTGTTGTTACTAAAAAGAACACACATGTAATTATACTGGTGGATCCATAGGTGGTATGGGAGAAGAACACACATTTCAATGACTTTGGTTGTTGTTACTAAAAAGAACACACATGCAATGACACTGGTGGATCCATATGTGGTCTGTGAAAAGAACACACATGTAATGACTCCAGTTGTTGTTAGTGAAAAGAACATACTTGCAATGACACCGGTGGATCCATGTGTGGTCTCTGAAGAGAGCACACATTTCAATGACTCTGGTTGTTGTTAGTAAAAAGAACACACATGCAATGACACTGGTGGATCCATGTGTGGATTGTGAAGAGAACACACATGCAATGACCCTAGTGGATCCATAGGTGGTATGTGAGAAGAACAGCCATGAAATGACTCTTGTTGTTATTAGTAAAAAGAAACACATGCAATGACTCTAGTTGTTGTTAGTGAAAAGAACACACATACAATGACCCTGGTGGATCCATAGGTGGTATGTGAGAAGAACAACCATGAAATGACTCTTGTTGTTATTAGTAAAAACAACACACATGCAATGACTCCAGTTTTTGTTAGTGAAAAGAACACACATGTAATGACTCTAGTTGTTGTTAGTGAAAAGAACACACATGCAATGACACCGGTGGATCCATGTGTGGTCTCTGAAGAGAACACATGCAATAACACCGTTGTTGCTACTAAAAAGAACGCACATGCAATGACACTGGTGGATCCATGTGTGGATTGTGAAGAGAACACACATGCAATGACACTGGTTGTTGTTACAAAAAAAAACACATGCAATGACACTGGTGGACCCATGTGTGGATTGTTAGAAGAACAGACATGCAATGACTCTAGTTGTTGTTAGGGAAAAGAACACACATGCGATGACACTGTTTGTTGTTACTAAAAAGAACACACATGCAATGACAGTGGTGGATCCATATGTGGATTGTGAAAAGAGCACACATGCAGTGACTCCAGTTGTTGTTAGTGAAAAGAACATACATGTAATGACACTGGTGGATCCTTGTGTGGTCTCTGTAGAGAACACATATTTCAATGACATTGGTGGATCCATATGTGGTATGTGAAAAGAACACACATTCAATGACTCTGGTTGTTGTTAGTGAAAAGAACAGACATGCAATGACACTGGTGGATCCATAGGTGGTATGTGTAAAGAACACACATTTCAATGACTCTGGTTGTTGTTACTAAAAAGAACACACGTGCAATGACACTGGTGGATCCATGGGGGGATTGTGAAAAGAACACACATGCAATGACACTGATGGATCCATAGGTGGTATGTGAAAAGAACACACATTTCAATTACTCTGGTTGGTGTTACTAAAAAGAACACACATGCAATGACACTGGTGGATCCATATGTGGTATGTGAAAAGAACACACATGCAATGACTCTGGTTGTTGTTAGTGAAAAGAACACACATGCAATGATACTAGTGGATCCATAGGTGGTATGTGAGAAGAACACACATTTCAATGACTCTAGTTGTGGTTAATGAAAAGAAAACACATGCAATGACACTGGTGGATCCATATGTGGTATGTGAAAAGAACACACATGCAATGACTCCAGTTGTTGTTAGTGAAAAGAACATACATGCAATGACACCGGTGGATCCATGTGTGGTCTCTTAAGAGAGCACACATTTCAATGACTCTGGATGTTGTTATTAAAAAGAACACACATGCAATGCCAGTGATGGATCCATGTGTGGTCTCTGAAGAGAACACACATGCAATGAAACTGATTGTTGTTACTAAAAAGAACACACATGCAATGACACTGGTGGATCCATGTGTGGATTGTGAAGAGAACACAGATGCAATAACAATGGTGGATCCATAGGTGGTATGTGAGAAGAACAACCATGAAATGACTCTGGTTGTTGTTAGTAAAAAGAACACACATGCAATGACACTGGTGGATCCATAGGTGGATTGTGAAAAGGGCACACATGCAATGACTCTAGTTGTTGTTAGTGAAAAGAACACACCTGCAATGACACTGGTTGTTGTTACTAAAAAGATCACACATGCAATGACACCGGTGGATCCATGTGTGGATTGTGAAAAGAGCACACATGCAATGACTCCAGTTGTTGTTACTGAAAAGAACATACATGCAATGACACTGGTGGATCCATGTGTGGTCTCTATAGAGAACACACATTTCAATGATACTGGTGGATCCATATGTGGTATGTGAAAAGAACACACATGTAATGACTCTGGTTGTTGTTAGTGAAATGAACACACATGCAATGACACTGGTGGATCCATAGGTGGTATGTGAGAAAAACACACATTTCAATGACTCTGGTTGTTGTTACTAAAAATAACACACATGCAATGACACTGGTGGATCGATGGGTGGATTGTGAAAAGAGCACACATGCAATGACACCGGTGGATCCATATGTGGTATGTGAAAAGAACACACATGCAATGACCCCCGTTGTTGTTAGTGAAAAGAACATACATGCATTGACAACGGTGGATCCATGTGTGGTTTCTAAAGAGACCACACATTTCAATGACTCTGGTCGTTGTTAGTAAAAAGAACACACATGCAATGACACTGGTGGATCCATGTGTGGTCTCTGAAGAGAACACACATGCAATGACACTGGTTGTTGTTACTAAAAAGAACACACATGCAATGGCACTGGTGGATCCATGTGTGGATTGTGAAGAGAACACACATGCAATGACACTGGTGGATCCATATGTGGTATGTGAAAAGAACACACATGCAATGACTCCAGTTGTGGATTATGAAAAGAGCACACATGCAATGACACTGGTGGATCCATGTGTGGTCTCTGAAGAGAGCACACTTTTCAATGACTCTGGTTGTTAGTAAAAAGAACACACATACAATGACACTGCTGGATCCATGTGTGGTCTCTGAAGAGAACACACATGCAATGACTCTGGTTGTTGTTACTAAAAAGAGCACATATGCAATGACACTCGTGGATCCATGTGTGGATTGTGAAGAGAACAGACATGCAATGGCACTAGTGGATCCATAGGTGGTATGTGAGAAGAACAACCAAGAAATGACTCTGGTTGTTGTTAGTAAAAAGAACACACATGCAATGACTCTAGTTGTTGTTAGTGAAAAGAACACACATGCAATGACTCCAGTTGTTTTTAGTGAAAAGAACACATATGGAATGACACCGGTGGATCCATGTGTGGTCTCTGAAGAGAACACACATGCAATGACACTGGTTGTTGTTACTAAAAAGAACACACATGCAATGACACTGGTGGATCCATGTGTGGTCTCTGTAGAGAACACACATTTCAATCACACTGGTGGATCCATAGGTGGTATGTGAAAAGAACACACATGCAATGACTCTGCTTGTTGTTAGTGAAAATAACACACATGCAATGATACTGGTGGATCCATAGGTGGTATGTGAGAAGAACACACATTTCAATGACTCTGGTTGTTGTTACTAAAAAGAACACACATGCAATGACACTGGTGGATCCATATGTGGTCTGTGAAAAGAACACACATGTAATGACTCCAGTTGTTGTTAGTGAAAAGAACATACTTGCAATGACACCGGTGGATCCATGTGTGGTCTCTGAAGAGAGCACACATTTCAATGACTCTGGTTGTTGTTAGTAAAAAGAACACACATGCAATGACACTGGTGGATCCATGTGTGGATTGTGAAGAGAACACACATGCAATGACCCTAGTGGATCCATAGGTGGTATGTGAGAAGAACAGCCATGAAATGACTCTTGTTGTTATTAGTAAAAAGAACACACATGCAATGACTCTAGTTGTTGTTAGTGAAAAGAACACACATACAATGACCCTGGTGGATCCATAGGTGGTATGTGAGAAGAACAACCATGAAATGACTCTTGTTGTTATTAGTAAAAACAACACACATGCAATGACTCCAGTTTTTGTTAGTGAAAAGAACACACATGTAATGACTCTAGTTGTTGTTAGTGAAAAGAACACACATGCAATGACACCGGTGGATCCATGTGTGGTCTCTGAAGAGAACACACATGCAATAACACTGGTTGTTGCTACTAAAAAGAACGCACATGCAATGACACTGGTGGATCCATGTGTGGATTGTGAAGAGAACACACATGTAATGACACTGGTTGTTGTTACAAAAAAAAACACATGCAATGACACTGGTGGACCCATGTGTGGATTGTTAGAAGAACAGACATGCAATGACTCTAGTTGTTGTTAGGGAAAAGAACACACATGCGATGACACTGTTTGTTGTTACTAAAAAGAACACACATGCAATGACAGTGGTGGATCCATATGTGGATTGTGAAAAGAGCACACATGCAGTGACTCCAGTTGTTGTTAGTGAAAAGAACATACATGTAATGACACTGGTGGATCCTTGTGTGGTCTCTGTAGAGAACACACATTTCAATGACATTGGTGGATCCATATGTGGTATGTGAAAAGAACACACATTCAATGACTCTGGTTGTTGTTAGTGAAAAGAACAGACATGCAATGACACTGGTGGATCCATAGGTGGTATGTGTAAAGAACACACATTTCAATGACTCTGGTTGTTGTTACTAAAAAGAACACACGTGCAATGACACTGGTGGATCCATGGGGGGATTGTGAAAAGAACACACATGCAATGACACTGATTGATCCATAGGTGGTATGTGAAAATAACACACATTTCAATTACTCTGGTTGGTGTTACTAAAAAGAACACACATGCAATGACACTGGTGGATCCATGTGTGGTCTCTGTAGAGAACATACATTTCAATGACACTGGTGGATCCATATGTGGTATGTGAAAAGAACACACATGCAATGACTCTGGTTGTTGTTAGTGAAAAGAACACACATGCAATGATACTAGTGGATCCATAGGTGGTATGTGAGAAGAACACACATTTCAATGACTCTAGTTGTGGTTAATGAAAAGAAAACACATGCAATGACACTGGTGGATCCATATGTGGTATGTGAAAAGAACACACATGCAATGACTCCAGTTGTTGTTAGTGAAAAGAACATACATGCAATGACACCGGTGGATCCATGTGTGGTCTCTTAAGAGAGCACACATTTCAATGACTCTGGATGTTGTTATTAAAAAGAACACACATGCAATGCCAGTGATGGATCCATGTGTGGTCTCTGAAGAGAACACACATGCAATGACACTGATTGTTGTTACTAAAAAGAACACACATGCAATGACACTGGTGGATCCATGTGTGGATTGTGAAGAGAACACAGATGCAATAACAATGGTGGATCCATAGGTGGTATGTGAGAAGAACAACCATGAAATGACTCTGGTTGTTGTTAGTAAAAAGAACACACATGCAATGACACTGGTGGATCCATAGGTGGATTGTGAAAAGGGCACACATGCAATGACTCTAGTTGTTGTTAGTGAAAAGAACACACCTGCAATGACAGTGGTTGTTGTTACTAAAAAGATCACACATGCAATGACACCGGTGGATCCATGTGTGGATTGTGAAAAGAGCACACATGCAATGACTCCAGTTGTTGTTACTGAAAAGAACATACATGCAATGACACTAGTGGATCCATGTGTGGTCTCTATAGAGAACACACATTTCAATGATACTGGTGGATCTATATGTGGTATGTGAAAAGAACACACATGTAATGACTCTGGTTGTTGTTAGTGAAATGAACACACATGCAATGACACTGGTGGATCCATAGGTGGTATGTGAGAAAAACACACATTTCAATGACTCTGGTTGTTGTTACTAAAAATAACACACATGCAATGACACTGGTGGATCCATGGGTGGATTGTGAAAAGAGCACACATGCAATGACACCGGTGGATCCATATGTGGTATGTGAAAAGAACACACATGCAATGACCCCCGTTGTTGTTAGTGAAAAGAACATACATGCAATGACAACGGTGGATCCATGTGTGGTTTCTAAAGAGACCACACATTTCAATGACTCTGGTCGTTGTTAGTAAAAAGAACACACATGCAATGACACTGGTGGATCCATGTGTGGTCTCTGAAGAGAACACACATGCAATGACACTGGTTGTTGTTACTAAAAAGAACACACATGCAATGGCCTGTGGATCCATTTGTGGATTGTGAAGAGAACACATGCAATGACACTGGTGGATCCATATGTGGTATGTGAAAAGAACACACATGCAATGACTCCAGTTGTGGATTATGAAAAGAGCACACATGCAACGACACTGGTGGATCCATGTGTGGTCTCTGAAGAGAGCACACTTTTCAATGACTCTGGTTGTTGTTAGTAAAAAGAACACACATACAATGACACTGCTGGATCCATGTGTGGTCTCTGAAGAGAACACACATGCAATGACTCTGGTTGTTGTTACTAAAAAGAGCACATATGCAATGACACTGGTGGATCCATGTGTGGATTGTGAAGAGAACAGACATGCAATGGCACTAGTGGATCCATAGGTGGTATGTGAGAAGAACAACCAAGAAATGACTCTGGTTGTTGTTAGTAAAAAGAACACACATGCAATGACTCTAGTTGTTGTTAGTGAAAAGAACACACATGCAATGACCCCAGTTGTTTTTAGTGAAAAGAACACATATGGAATGACACCGGTGGATCCATATGTGGTATGTGAAAAGAACACACATGCAATGACCCCCGTTGTTGTTAGTGAAAAGAACATACATGCAATGACAACGGTGGATCCATGTGTGGTTTCTAAAGAGACCACACATTTCAATGACTCTGGTCGTTGTTAGTAAAAAGAACACACATGCAATGACACTGGTGGATCCATGTGTGGTCTCTGAAGAGAACACACATGCAATGACACTGGTTGTTGTTACTAAAAAGAACACACATGCAATGGCCCAGGTGGATCCATGTGTGGATTGTGAAGAGAACACACATGCAATGACACTGGTGGATCCATATGTGGTATGTGAAAAGAACACACATGCAATGACTCCAGTTGTGGATTATGAAAAGAGCACACATGCAACGACACTGGTGGATCCATGTGTGGTCTCTGAAGAGAGCACACTTTTCAATGACTCTGGTTGTTGTTAGTAAAAAGAACACACATACAATGACACTGCTGGATCCATGTGTGGTCTCTGAAGAGAACACACATGCAATGACTCTGGTTGTTGTTACTAAAAAGAGCACATATGCAATGACACTGGTGGATCCATGTGTGGATTGTGAAGAGAACAGACATGCAATGGCACTAGTGGATCCATAGGTGGTATGTGAGAAGAACAACCAAGAAATGACTCTGGTTGTTGTTAGTAAAAAGAACACACATGCAATGACTCTAGTTGTTGTTAGTGAAAAGAACACACATGCAATGACCCCAGTTGTTTTTAGTGAAAAGAACACATATGGAATGACACCGGTGGATCCATGTGTGGTCTCTGAAGAGAACACACATGCAATGACACTGGTTGTTGTTACTAAAAAGAACACACATGCAATGACACTGGTGGATCCATGTGTGGATTGTGAAGAGAACACACATGCAATGACACTGGTTGTTGTTACTAAAAAGAACACACATGCAATGACACTGGTGGATCCATGTGTGGATTGTGAGAAGAACAGACATGCAATGACACTTGTGGATCCATAGGTGGTATGTGAGAAGAACAGCCATGAAATGACTCTGGTTGATGTTAGTAAAAAGAACACACATGCAATGACACTGGTGGATCCATAGGTGGAGTTTGAAAAGAGCACACATGCAATGACTCTAGTTTATGTTAGTGAAAAGAACACACATGCAATGACACTGGTTGTTGTTACTAAAAAGAACACACATGCAATGACACTGGTGGATCCATATGTGGATTGTGAAAAGAGCACACATGCAATGACTCCAGTTGTTGTTAGTGAAAAGAACATACATGCAATGACACTGGTGGATCCATGTGTGGTCTTTATAGAGAACACACATTTCAATGACATTGGTGGATCCATATGTGGTATGTGAAAAGAACACACATGCAATGACTCTGGTTGTTGTTAGTGAAAAGAACACACATGCAATGACACTGGTGGATCCATAGGTGGTATGTGAAAAGAACACACATTTAAATGACTCTGGTTGTTGTTACTAAAAAGAACACACATGCAATGACACTGGTGGATACATGGGTGGATTGTGAAAAGAAAACACATGCAATGACACTGGTGGATCCATAGGTGGTATGCGAAAAGAACACACATTTCAATGACTCTGGTTGTTGTTACTAAAAAGAACACACATTCAATGACACTGGTGGATCCATGTGTGGTCTCTGGAGAGAACACATATTTCAATGAAACTAGTGGATACATATGTGGTATGTGAACAGAACACACATGCAATGACTCTGGTTGTTGTTAGTGAAAAGAACACACATGCAATGACACTGGTGGATCCATAGGTGGTATGTGAAAAGAACACACATTTCAATGAATCTGGTTGTTGTTAATAAAAAGAACACACATGCAATGACACTGGTGGATCTATGGGTGGATTGTGAAAAGAACACACATAGAATGACACTGGTGGATCCATATGTGGTATGTGAAAAGAACACACATGCAATGACTCCAGTTGTTGTTAGTGAAAAGAACATACATGCAATGACACCGGTGGATCCATGTGTGGTCTCTGAAGAGAGCACACATTTCAATGACTCTGGTTGTTGTTAGTAAAAAGAACACACATGCAATGACACAAGTGGATCCATGTGTGGTCTCTGAAGAGAATACAGATGCAATGCCACTAGTTGTTGTTAGTAAAAAGAACACACATGCAATGACACTGGTGGATCCATGTGTGGATTGTGAAGAGAACACACATGCAATGACACTGGTGGATCCATAGGTGGTATGTGAGAAGAACAGCCATGAAATGACTCTGGTTGATGTTAGTAAAAAGAACACACATGCAATGACACTGGTGGATCCATAGGTGGAGTTTGAAAAGAGCACACATGCAATGACTCTAGTTTATGTTAGTGAAAAGAACACACATGCAATGACACTGGTTGTTACTAAAAAGAACACACATGCAATGACACTGGTGGATCCATATGTGGATTATGAAAAGAGCACACATGCAATGACTCCAGTTGTTGTTAGTGAAAAGAACATACATGCAATGACACTGGTGGATCCATGTGTGGTCTTTGTAGAGAACACACATTTCAATGACACTGGTGGATCCATATGTGGTATGTGAAATGAACACACATGCAATGACTCTGGTTGTTGTTAGTGAAAAGAACACACATCCAATGACACTGGTGGATCCATAGGTGGTATGTGAAAAGAACACACATTTAAATGTCTCTGGTTGTTGTTACTAAAGAGAACACACATGCAATGACACTGGTGGATCCATGGGTGGATTGTGAAAAGAAAACAGATGCAATGACACTGGTGGATCCATAGGTGGTATGTGAAAAGAACACACATTTCAATGACTCTGGTTGTTGTTACTAAAAAGAACACACATACAATGACATCAGGATCCATGTGTGGTCTCAGAGAACACACATTTCAATGAAACTAGTGGATACATATGTGGTATGTGAAGAACACATGCAATGACTCTGGTTGTTAGTGAAAAGAACACACATGCAATGACACTGGTGGATCCATAGTTGGTATGTAAAAAGAACACACATTTCAATGAATCTGGTTGTTGTTAATAAAAAGAACACACATGCAATGACACTGGTGGATCCATGGGTGGATTGTGAAGAAAACACACATAGAATGACACTGGTGGATCCATATGTGGTATGTGAAAAGAACACACATGCAATGACTCCAGTTGTTGTTAGTGAAAAGAACATACATGCAATGATACCGGTGGATCCATGTGTGGTCTCTGAAGAGAGCACACATTTCAATGACTCTGGTTGTTAGTAAAAAGAACACACATGCAATGACACTAGTGGATCCATGTGTGGTCTCTGAAGAGAACACACATGCAATGCCACTGGTTGTTGTTAGTAAAAAGAACACACATGCAATGACACTGCTGGATCCATGTGTGGATTGTGAAGAGAACACACATGCAATGACACTGGTAGATCCATAGGTGGTATGCGAGAAGAACCGCCATGAAATGACTCTGGTTTTTGTTAGTAAAAAGAGCACACATGCAATGACACTGGTGGATCCATATGTGGTATGTGAAGAGAGCGCACATGCAATGACTCCAGTTGTTGTTAGTGAAAAGAACACACCTGCAATGACACTGGTTGTTGTTACTAAAAAGAACACACATGCAATGACACTGGTGGATCCATATGTGGATTGTGAAAATAGCACACATGCAATGACTCCAGTTGTTGTTAGTGAAAAGAACATACATGCAATGACACTGGTGGATCCATGTGTGGTCTCTGTAGAGAACATACATTTCAATGACATTGGTGGATCCATATGTGGTATGTGAAAAGAACACACATGCAATGACACTGGTTGATCCATAAATGGTATGTGAGAAGAACACACATATTAATGACTCTGGTTGTTGTTACTAAAAATAACACCGATGCAATGACACTGGTGGATCCATGGGTGGATTGTGAAAAGAGCACACATGCAATGACACCGGTGGATCCATATATGGTATGTGAAAAGAACACACATGCAATGACTCTAGTTGTTGTTAGTGAAAAGAACACACATGCAATGACACTGGTGGATCCATGTGTGGTCTCTAAAGAGAACACAGATGCAATGACACCGGTTGTTGTTACTAAAAAGAACACACATGCGATGACACTGGTGGATCCATAGGTGGTATGTGAGAAGAATAGCCATGAAATGACTCTGGTTATTGTTAGTAAAAAGAACACACATGCAATGACTCCAGTTGTTGTTAGTGAAAAGAACACACATGCAATGACTCCAATTGTTGTTAGTGAAAAGAACATACATGCGATGACACTGGTGGATCCATAGGTGGTATGTGAGAAGAACAACCATGAAATGACTTTGGTTGTTGTTCGTAAAAAGAACACACATGCAATGACTCCAGTTGTTGTTAGTGAAAAGAACACACGTGCAATGACTCTAGTTGTTGTTAGTGAAAAGAACACATGCAATGACACCGGTGGATCCATGTGTGGTCTCTGAAGAGAACACACATGCAATGACACTGGTTGTTGTAACTAAAAAGAACACACATGCAATGACACTGGTGGATCCATGTGTGGATTGTGAAGAGAACACACATGCAATAACACTAGTTGTTGTTACTAAAAAGGACACACATTCAATGACATTGGTGGATCCATATGTGGTATGTGAAAAGAACACACATGCAATGACTCTGGTTGTTGTTAGTGAAAACAACACACATGCAATGACACTGGTGGATCCATAGGTGGTATGTGAAAAGAACACACATTTCAATGACTCTGGTTATTGTTACTAAAAAGAACACACACGCAATGACACTGGTGGATCCATAGGTGGTATGTGAAAAGAACACACATTTCAATGAATCTGGTTGTTGTTACTAAAAAGAACACACATGCAATGACACTAGTGGATCCATAGGTGGTATGTGAAAAGAACACACATTTCAATGAATCTGGTTGTTGTTACTAAAAAGAACACACATGCAATGACACTGGTGGATCCATGGGTGGATTGTGAAAAGAACACACATGCAATGACACTGGTGGATCCATAGGCTGTATGTGAAAAGAATACACATTTCAATGACTCTGGTTGTTGTTACTAAAAAGAACACACATGCAATGACACTGGTGGATCCATGTGTGGTCTCTGTAGAGAACACACATTTCAATCACACTGGTGGATCCATAGGTGGTATGTGAAAAGAACA
The DNA here is from genome assembly GCA_023614405.1 of Avena insularis. Classification (NCBI taxonomy): domain Eukaryota; kingdom Viridiplantae; phylum Streptophyta; class Magnoliopsida; order Poales; family Poaceae; genus Avena; species Avena insularis. The sequence continues at coordinate 128,168 of JAJUPC010000562.1, read as the reverse complement.
CACATGCAATGACTCTGCTTGTTGTTAGTGAAAAGAACACACATGCAATGATACTGGTGGATCCATAGGTGGTATGTGAGAAGAACACACATTTCAATGACTCTGGTTGTTGTTACTAAAAAGAACACACATGCAATGACACTGGTGGATCCATATGTGGTCTGTGAAAAGAACACACATGTAATGACTCCAGTTGTTGTTAGTGAAAAGAACATACTTGCAATGACACCGGTGGATCCTTGTGTGGTCTCTGAAGAGAGCACACATTTCAATGACTCTGGTTGTTGTTAGTAAAAAGAACACACATGCAATGACACTGGTGGATCCATGTGTGGATTGTGAAGAGAACACACATGCAATGACCCTAGTGGATCCATAGGTGGTATGTGAGAAGAACAGCCATGAAATGACTCTTGTTGTTATTAGTAAAAAGAACACACATGCAATGACTCTAGTTGTTGTTAGTGAAAAGAACACACATACAATGACCCTGGTGGATCCATAGGTGGTATGTGAGAAGAACAACCATGAAATGACTCTTGTTGTTATTAGTAAAAACAACACACATGCAATGACTCCAGTTTTTGTTAGTGAAAATAACACACATGTAATGACTCTAGTTGTTGTTAGTGAAAAGAACACACATGCAATGACACCGGTGGATCCATGTGTGGTCTCTGAAGAGAACACACATGCAATAACACTGGTTGTTGCTACTAAAAAGAACGCACATGCAATGACACTGGTGGATCCATGTGTGGATTGTGAAGAGAACACACATGCAATGACACTGGTTGTTGTTACAAAAAAAAACACATGCAATGACACTGGTGGACCCATGTGTGGATTGTTAGAAGAACAGACATGCAATGACTCTAGTTGTTGTTAGGGAAAAGAACACACATGCGATGACACTGTTTGTTGTTACTAAAAAGAACACACATGCAATGACAGTGGTGGATCCATATGTGGATTGTGAAAAGAGCACACATGCAGTGACTCCAGTTGTTGTTAGTGAAAAGAACATACATGTAATGACACTGGTGGATCCTTGTGTGGTCTCTGTAGAGAACACACATTTCAATGACATTGGTGGATCCATATGTGGTATGTGAAAAGAACACACATTCAATGACTCTGGTTGTTGTTAGTGAAAAGAACAGACATGCAATGACACTGGTGGATCCATAGGTGGTATGTGTAAAGAACACACATTTCAATGACTCTGGTTGTTGTTACTAAAAAGAACACACATGCAATGACACTGGTGGATCCATGGGGGGATTGTGAAAAGAACACACATGCAATGACACTGATGGATCCATAGGTGGTATGTGAAAAGAACACACATTTCAATTACTCTGGTTGGTGTTACTAAAAAGAACACACATGCAATGACACTGGTGGATCCATGTGTGGTCTCTGTAGAGAACACACATTTCAATGACACTGGTGGTATGTGAAAAGAACACACATGCAATGACTCCAGTTGTTGTTAGTGAAAAGAACATACATGCAATGACACCGGTGGATCCATGTGTGGTCTCTTAAGAGAGCACACATTTCAATGACTCTGGATGTTGTTATTAAAAAGAACACACATGCAATGCCAGTGATGGATCCATGTGTGGTCTCTGAAGAGAACACACATGCAATGACACTGATTGTTGTTACTAAAAAGAACACACATGCAATGACACTGGTGGATCCATGTGGATTGTGAAGAGAACACAGATGCAATAACAATGGTGGATCCATAGGTGGTATGTGAGAAGAACAACCATGAAATGACTCTGGTTGTTGTTAGTAAAAAGAACACACATGCAATGACACTGGTGGATCCATAGGTGGATTGTGAAAAGGGCACACATGCAATGACTCTAGTTGTTGTTAGTGAAAAGAACACACCTGCAATGACAATGGTTGTTGTTACTAAAAAGATCACACATGCAATGACACCGTGGATCCATGTGGATTGTGAAAAGAGCACACATGCAATGACTCCAGTTGTTGTTCTTCAAATGAACATACATGCAATGACACTGGTGGATCCATGTGTGGTCTCTATAGAGAACACACATTTCAATGATACTGGTGGATCCATATGTGGTATGTGAAAAGAACACACATGTAATGACTCTGGTTGTTGTTAGTGAAATGAACACACATGCAATGACACTGGTGGATCCATAGGTGGTATGTGAGAAAAACACACATTTCAATGACTCTGGTTGTTGTTACTAAAAATAACACACATGCAATGACACTGGTGGATCGATGGGTGGATTGTGAAAAGAGCACACATGCAATGACACCGGTGGATCCATATGTGGTATGTGAAAAGAACACACATGCAATGACCCCCGTTGTTGTTAGTGAAAAGAACATACATGCAATGACAACGGTGGATCCATGTGTGGTTTCTAAAGAGACCACACATTTCAATGACTCTGGTCGTTGTTAGTAAAAAGAACACACATGCAATGACACTGGTGGATCCATGTGTGGTCTCTGAAGAGAACACACATGCAATGACACTGGTTGTTGTTACTAAAAGAACACACATGCAATGACACTTGTGGATCCATGTGTGGATTGTGAAGAGAACACACATGCAATGACACGGGTGGATCCATATGTGGTATGTGAAAAGAACACACATGCAATGACTCCAGTTGTGGATTATGAAAAGAGCACACATGCAATGACACTGGTGGATCCATGTGTGGTCTCAAGAGATACACTTTTCAATGACTTGGTTGTTAGTAAAAGAACACACATACAATGACATCTTTGGATCCATGTGTGGTCTCTGAAGAGAACACACATGCAATGACTCTGGTTGTTGTTACTAAAAAGAGCACATATGCAATGACACTGGTGGATCCATGTGTGGATTGTGAAGAGAACAGACATGCAATGGCACTAGTGGATCCATAGGTGGTATGTGAGAAGAACAACCAAGAAATGACTCTGGTTGTTGTTAGTAAAAAGAACACACATGCAATGACTCTAGTTGTTGTTAGTGAAAAGAACACACATGCAATGACTCCAGTTGTTTTTAGTGAAAAGAACACATATGGAATGACACCGGTGGATCCATGTGTGGTCTCTGAAGAGAACACACATGCAATGACACTGGTTGTTGTTACTAAAAAGAACACACATGCAATGACACTGGTGGATCCATGTGTGGATTGTGAAGAGAACACACATGCAATGACACTGGTTGTTGTTACTAAAAAGAGCACACATGCAATGACACTGGTGGATCCATGTGTGGATTGTGAGAAGAACAGACATGCAATGACACTTGTGGATCCATAGGTGGTATGTGAGAAGAACAGCCATGAAATGACTCTGGTTGATGTTAGTAAAAAGAACACACATGCAATGACACTGGTGGATCCATAGGTGGAGTTTGAAAAGAGCACCCATGCAATGACTCTAGTTTATGTTAGTGAAAAGAACACACATGCAATGACACTGGTTGTTGTTACTAAAAAGAACACACATGCAATGACACTGGTGGATCCATATGTGGATTGTGAAAAGAGCACACATGCAATGACTCCAGTTGTTGTTAGTGAAAAGAACATACATGCAATGACACTGGTGGATCCATGTGTGGTCTTTGTAGAGAACACACATTTCAATGACATTGGTGGATCCATATGTGGTATGTGAAAAGAACACACATGCAATGACTCTGGTTGTTGTTTGTGAAAAGAACACACATGCAATGACACTGGTGGATCCATTGGTGGTAAGTGTAAAGTACACAAATTTAAATGACTCTGGTTGTTGTTACTAAAAAGAACACACATGCAATGACACTGGTGGATCCATGGGTGGATTGTGAAAAGAAAACACATGCAATGACACTGGTGGATCCATAGGTGGTATGCGAAAAGAACACACATTTCAATGACTCTGGTTGTTGTTACTAAAAAGAACACACATTCAATGACACTGGTGGATCCATGTGTGGTCTCTAGAGAGAACACATATTTCAATGAAACTAGTGGATACATATGTGGTATGTGAACAGAACACACATGCAATGACTCTGGTTGTTGTTAGTGAAAAGAACACACATGCAATGACACTGGTGGATCCATAGGTGGTATGTGAAAGAACACACATTTCAATGAATCTGTTGTTGTTAATAAAAGAACACACATGCAATGACACTGGTGGATCTATGGGTGGATTGTGAAAGAACACACATAGAATGACACTGGTGGATCCATATGTGGTATGTGAAAAGAACACACATGCAATGACGGTTGTTGTTAGTGAAAAGAACATACATGCAATGACAGGTGGATCCATGTGTGGTCTCTGAAGAGCACACATTTCAATGACTCTGGTTGTTGTTAGTAAAAAGAACACACATGCAATGACACAAGTGGATCCATGTGTGGTCTCTGAAGAGAATACACATGCAATGCCACTAGTTGTTGTTAGTAAAAAGAACACACATGCAATGACACTGGTGGATCCATGTGTGGATTGTGAAGAGAACACACATGCAATGACACTGGTGGATCCATAGGTGGTATGTGAGAAGAACAGCCATGAAATGACTCTGGTTGTTAGTAAAAAGAACACACATGCAATGACACTGGTGGATCCATAGGTGGATTGTGAAAAGAGCACACATGCAATGACTCTAGTTTATGTTAGTGAAAAGAACACACATGCAATGACACTGGTTGTTACTAAAAAGAACACACATGCAATGACACTGGTGGATCCATATGTGGATTGTGAAAAGAGCACACAGGCAATGACTGCAGTTGTTGTTAGTGAAAAGAACATACATGCAATGACACTGGTGGATCCATGTGTGGTCTCTTGACATAAAACACAATTCAATGACACTGGTGGATCCATAGGTGGTATGTGAAAAGAACACACATGCAATGACTCTGGTTGTTGTTAGTGAAAGAACACACATACAATGACACTGGTGGATCCATAGGTGGTATGTGAAAAGAACACACATTTAAATGACTCTGGTTGTTGTTACTAAAGAGAACACACATGCAATGACACTGGTGGATCCATGGGTGGATTGTGAAAAGAAAACAGATGCAATGACACTGGTGGATCCATAGGTGGTATGTGAAAAGAACACACATTTCAATGACTCTGGTTGTTGTTACTAAAAAGAACACACATTCAATGACACTGGTGGATCCATGTGTGGTCTCTGTAGAGAACACACATTTCAATGAAACTAGTGGATACATATGTGGTATGTGAACAGAACACACATGCAATGACTCTGGTTGTTGTTAGTGAAAAGAACACACATGCAATGACACTAGTGGATCCATAGTTGGTATGTAAAAAGAACACACATTTCAATGAATCTGGTTGTTGTTAATAAAAAGAACACACATGCAATGACACTGGTGGATCCATGGGTGGATTGTGAAGAAAACACACATAGAATGACACTGGTGGATCCATATGTGGTATGTGAAAAGAACACACATGCAATGACTCCAGTTGTTGTTAGTGAAAAGAACATACATGCAATGACACCGGTGGATCCATGTGTGGTATCTGAAGAGAGCACACATTTCAATGACTCTGGTTGTTGTTAGTAAAAATAACACACATGCAATGACACTAGTGGATCCATGTGTGGTCTCTGAAGAGAACACACATGCAATGCCACTGGTTGTTGTTAGTAAAAAGAACACACATGCAATGACACTGCTGGATCCATGTGTGGATTGTGAAGAGAACACACATGCAATGACACTGGTAGATCCATAGGTGGTATGCGAGAAGAACCGCCATGAAATGACTCTGGTTTTGTTAGTAAAAGAGCACACATGCAATGACACTGGTGGATCCATATGTGGTATGTGAAGAGAGCGCACATGCAATGACTCCAGTTGTTGTTAGTGAAAAGAACACACCTGCAATGACACTGGTTGTTGTTACTAAAAAGAACACACATGCAATGACACTGGTGGATCCATATGTGGATTGTGAAAATAGCACACATGCAATGACTCCAGTTGTTGTTAGTGAAAAGAACATACATGCAATGACACTGGTGGATCCATGTGTGGTCTCTGTAGAGAACATACATTTCAATGACATTGGTGGATCCATATGTGGTATGTGAAAAGAACACACATGCAATGACACTGGTTGATCCATAAATGGTATGTGAGAAGAACACACATATTAATGACTCTGGTTGTTGTTACTAAAAATAACACCGATGCAATGACACTGGTGGATCCATGGGTGGATTGTGAAAAGAGCACACATGCAATGACACCGGTGGATCCATATATGGTATGTGAAAAGAACACACATGCAATGACTCTAGTTGTTGTTAGTGAAAAGAACACACATGCAATGACACTGGTGGATCCATGTGGTCTCTAAAGAGAACATGATGCAATGACACGGTTGTTGTTACTAAAAAGAAGACACATGCAATGACACTGGTGGATCCATAGGTGGTATGTGAGAAGAACAACCATTTCAATGACTCTGGTTGTTGTTAGTGAAAAGAACACACATGCAATGACACTGGTGGATCCATGTGTGGTCTCTGAAGAGAACACACATGCAATGACACTGGTTGTTGTTACTAAAAAGATCACTCATGCAATGACACTGGTGGATCCATAGGTGGTATGTGAGAAGACCAGCCATGAAATGACTCTGGTTGTTGTTAGTAAAAAGAACACGCATGCAATGACACTGGTGGATCCATCGGTGGATTGTGAAAAGAGCACACATGCAATGACTCCAGTTGTTGTTAGTGAAAAGAACACACATGCAATGACACTGGTTGTTGTTACTAAAAAGAACACACATGCAATGACACTGGTGGATCCATATGTGGATTGTGAAAAGAGCACACATGCAATGACTCCAGTTGTTGTTAGTGAAAAGAACATACATGCAATGACACTGGTGGATCCATGTGTGGTCTTTGTAGAGAACACACATTTCAATGACATTGGTGGATCCATATGTGGTATGTGAAAAGAACACACATGCAATGACTCTGGTTGTTGTTTGTGAAAAGAACACACATGCAATGACACTGGTGGATCCATAGGTGGTATGTGAAAAGAACACACATTTAAATGACTCTGGTTGTTGTTACTAAAAAGAACACACATGCAATGACACTGGTGGATCCATGGGTGGATTGTGAAAAGAAAACACATGCAATGACACTGGTGGATCCATAGGTGGTATGCGAAAAGAACACACATTTCAATGACTCTGGTTGTTGTTACTAAAAAGAACACACATTCAATGACACTGGTGGATCCATGTGTGGTCTCTGGAGAGAACACATATTTCAATGAAACTAGTGGATACATATGTGGTATGTGAACAGAACACACATGCAATGACTCTGGTTGTTGTTAGTGAAAAGAACACACATGCAATGACACTGGTGGATCCATAGGTGGTATGTGAAAAGAACACACATTTCAATGAATCTGGTTGTTGTTAATAAAAAGAACACACATGCAATGACACTGGTGGATCTATGGGTGGATTGTGAAAAGAACACACATAGAATGACACTGGTGGATCCATATGTGGTATGTGAAAAGAACACACATGCAATGACTCCAGTTGTTGTTAGTGAAAAGAACATACATGCAATGACACCGGTGGATCCATGTGTGGTCTCTGAAGAGAGCACACATTTCAATGACTCTGGTTGTTGTTAGTAAAAAGAACACACATGCAATGACACAAGTGGATCCATGTGTGGTCTCTGAAGAGAATACACATGCAATGCCACTAGTTGTTGTTAGTAAAAAGAACACACATGCAATGACACTGGTGGATCCATGTGTGGATTGTGAAGAGAACACACATGCAATGACACTGGTGGATCCATAGGTGGTATGTGAGAAGAACAGCCATGAAATGACTCTGGTTGATGTTAGTAAAAAGAACACACATGCAATGACACTGGTGGATCCATAGGTGGAGTTTGAAAAGAGCACACATGCAATGACTCTAGTTTATGTTAGTGAAAAGAACACACATGCAATGACACTGGTTGTTACTAAAAAGAACACACATGCAATGACACTGGTGGATCCATATGTGGATTGTGAAAAGAGCACACAGGCAATGACTGCAGTTGTTGTTAGTGAAAAGAACATACATGCAATGACACTGGTGGATCCATGTGTGGTCTTTGTAGAGAACACACATTTCAATGACACTGGTGGATCCATATGTGGTATGTGAAAAGAACACACATGCAATGACTCTGGTTGTTGTTAGTGAAAAGAACACACATACAATGACACTGGTGGATCCATAGGTGGTATGTGAAAAGAACACACATTTAAATGACTCTGGTTGTTGTTACTAAAGAGAACACACATGCAATGACACTGGTGGATCCATGGGTGGATTGTGAAAAGAAAACAGATGCAATGACACTGGTGGATCCATAGGTGGTATGTGAAAAGAACACACATTTCAATGACTCTGGTTGTTGTTACTAAAAAGAACACACATTCAATGACACTGGTGGATCCATGTGTGGTCTCTGTAGAGAACACACATTTCAATGAAACTAGTGGATACATATGTGGTATGTGAACAGAACACACATGCAATGACTCTGGTTGTTGTTAGTGAAAAGAACACACATGCAATGACACTAGTGGATCCATAGTTGGTATGTAAAAAGAACACACATTTCAATGAATCTGGTTGTTGTTAATAAAAAGAACACACATGCAATGACACTGGTGGATCCATGGGTGGATTGTGAAGAAAACACACATAGAATGACACTGGTGGATCCATATGTGGTATGTGAAAAGAACACACATGCAATGACTCCAGTTGTTGTTAGTGAAAAGAACATACATGCAATGACACCGGTGGATCCATGTGTGGTATCTGAAGAGAGCACACATTTCAATGACTCTGGTTGTTGTTAGTAAAAATAACACACATGCAATGACACTAGTGGATCCATGTGTGGTCTCTGAAGAGAACACACATGCAATGCCACTGGTTGTTGTTAGTAAAAAGAACACACATGCAATGACACTGCTGGATCCATGTGTGGATTGTGAAGAGAACACACATGCAATGACACTGGTAGATCCATAGGTGGTATGTGAGAAGAACCGCCATGAAATGACTCTGGTTTTTGTTAGTAAAAAGAGCACACATGCAATGACACTGGTGGATCCATATGTGGTATGTGAAGAGAGCGCACATGCAATGACTCCAGTTGTTGTTAGTGAAAAGAACACACCTGCAATGACACTGGTTGTTGTTACTAAAAAGAACACACATGCAATGACACTGGTGGATCCATATGTGGATTGTGAAAATAGCACACATGCAATGACTCCAGTTGTTGTTAGTGAAAAGAACATACATGCAATGACACAGGTGGATCCATGTGTGGTCTCTGTAGAGAACATACATTTCAATGACATTGGTGGATCCATATGTGGTATGTGAAAAGAACACACATGCAATGACACTGGTTGATCCATAAATGGTATGTGAGAAGAACACACATATTAATGACTCTGGTTGTTGTTACTAAAAATAACACCGATGCAATGACACTGGTGGATCCATGGGTGGATTGTGAAAAGAGCACACATGCAATGACACCGGTGGATCCATATATGGTATGTGAAAAGAACACACATGCAATGACTCTAGTTGTTGTTAGTGAAAAGAACACACATGCAATGACACTGGTGGATCCATGTGTGGTCTCTAAAGAGAACACAGATGCAATGACACCGGTTGTTGTTACTAAAAAGAAGACAGATGCAATGACACTGGTGGATCCATAGGTGGTATGTGAGAAGAACAACCATTTCAATGACTCTGGTTGTTGTTAGTGAAAAGAACACACATGCAATGACACTGGTGGATCCATGTGTGGTCTCTGAAGAGAACACACATGCAATGACACTGGTTGTTGTTACTAAAAAGATCACTCATGCAATGACACTGGTGGATCTATAGGTGGTATGTGAGAAGACCAGCCATGAAATGACTCTGGTTGTTGTTAGTAAAAAGAACACGCATGCAATGACACTGGTGGATCCATCGGTGGATTGTGAAAAGAGCACACATGCAATGACTCCAGTTGTTGTTAGTGAAAAGAACACACATGCAATGACACTGGTTGTTGTTACTAAATAGAACACACATGCAATGACACTGGTGGATCCATATGTGGATTGTGAAAAGAGCACACATGCAATGACTCTAGTTGTTGTTAGTGAAAAGAACATACATGCAATGACACTGGTGGATCCATGTGTGGTCTCTGTAGAGAACACACATTTCAATGACACTGGTGGATCCATATGTGGTATGTGAAAAGAACACACATGCAATGACTCTGGTTCTTGTTAGTGAAAAGAACACACATGCAATGACACTCGTGGATCCATAGGTGGTATGTGAAAAGAACACACATTTCAATGACTCTGGTTGTTGTTAGTAAAAAGAACACACATGCAATGACACTGGTGGATCCATAGGTGGTCTCTGAAGAGAGCACACATGCAATGACTCCAGTTGTTGTTAGTGAAAAGAACACACATTTCAGTGACACTGGTTGTTGTTACTAAAAAGAACACACATGCAATGACACTGGTGGATCCATATGTGGATTGTGAAAAGTGAACACATGCAATGACTCCAGTTGTTGTTAGCTAAAAGAACATACATGCAATGACACTGGTGGATCCATGTCTGGTCTGTATAGAGAACACACATTTCAATGACATTGGTGGATGCATATGTGGTATGTGTAAAGAACACACATACAATGACTCTGGTGGATCCATAAGTGGTATGTGAGAAGAACACACATATTAATGACTCTGGTTGTTGTTACTAAAAATAACACACATTCAATGACACTGGTGGATCCATGGGTGGATTGTGAAAAGAGCACACATGCAATGACACCGGTGGATCAATATGTGGTATGTGAAAAGAACACACATGCAATGACTCCAGTTGTTGTTAGTGAAAAGAACACACATGCAATGACACTGGTGGATCCATGTGTGGTCTCTGAAGAGAACACACATGCAATGACACCGGTTGTTGTTACTAAAAAGAACACACATGCAATGACACTGGTGGATCCATAGGTGGTATGTGAGAAGAACAACCATGAAATGACTTTGGTTGTTGTTAGTAAAAAGAACACACATTCAATGACTCCAGTTGTTGTTAGTGAAAAGAACACACATGCAATGACTCCAGTTGTTGTTAGTGAAAAGAACATACATGCCATGACACCGATGGATCCATGTGTGGTATCTCAAGAGAGCACACATTTCAATAACTCTGGTTGTTGTTAGTAAAAAGAACACACATGCAATGACACTGGTGGATCCATAGGTGGTCTCTGAAGAGAGCGCACATGTAATGACTCTAGTTGTTGTTAGTGAAAAGAACACACCTGCAATGACACTGGTTGTTGTTACTAAAAAGAACACACATGCAATGACACTGGTGGATCATATGTGGATTGTGAAAATAGCACACATGCAATGACTCCAGTTGTTGTTAGTGAAAAGAACATACATGCAATGCCACTGGTGGATCCATGTGTGGTCTCTGTAGAGAACACACATTTCAATGACATTGGTGGATCCATATGTGGTATGTGAAAAGAACACACATGCAATGACACTGATTGATCCATAAATGGTATGTGAGAAGAACACACATATTAATGACTCTGGTTGTTGTTACTAAAAATAACACAGATGCAATGACACTGGTGGATCCATGGGTGGATTGTGAAAAGAGCACACATGCAATGACACCGGTGGATCCATATATGGTATGTGAAAAGAACACACATGCAATGACTCTAGTTGTTGTTAGTGAAAAGAACACACATGCAATGACACTGGTGGATCCATGTGTGGTCTCTAAAGAGAACACAGATGCAATGACACCGGTTGTTGTTACTAAAAAGAAGACACATGCAATGACACTGGTGGATCCATAGGTGGTATGTGAGAAGAACAACCATGAAATGACTCTGGTAGTTGTTAGTAAAAAGAACACACATGCAATGACTCTAGTTGTTGTTAGTGAAAAGAACACACATGCAATGACTCCAGTTGTTGTTAGTGAAAAGAACATACATGCAATGACACCGGTGGATCCATGTGTGGTCTCTCAAGAAAGCACACATTTCAATGACTCTGGTTGTTGTTAGTAAAAAGAACACACATGCAATGACACTGGTGGATCCATAGGTGGTATGTGAAAAGAACACACATTTCAATGACTCTGGTTGTTGTTACTAAAAAGAACACACATGCAATGACACTGGTTGTTGTTACTAAAAAGAACACACATGCAATGACAATGGTGGATCCATATGTGGATTGTGAAAAGAGCACACATGCAATGACTCCAGTTGTTGTTAGTGAAAAGAACACACATGCAATGACACTGGTGGATCCATAGGTGGATTGTGAAAAGAGCACACATGCAATGACTCTAGTTGTTGTTACTGAAAAGAACACACCTGCAATGACACTGGTTGTTGTTACTAAAAATAACACACATGCAATGACACTGGTGGATCCATATGTGGATTGTGAAAAGAGCACACATGCAATGACTCCAATTGTTGTTAGTGAAAACAACATACATGCAATGACACTGGTGGATCCATGTGTGGTCTCTGTAGCGAACACACATTTCAATGACACTGGTGGATCCATATGTTGTATGTGAAAAGAACACACATGCAATGACTCTGGTTGTTGTTAGTGAAATGAACACACATGGAATAACACTGGTGGATCCATAGGTGGTATGTGAGAAGAACACACATTTGAATGACTCTGGTTGTTACTAAAAAGAACACACATGCAATGACACTGGTGGATCCATGGGTGGATTGTGAAAAGAGCACACATGCAATGACACTGGTGGATCCATATGTGGTATGTGAAAAGAACACACATGCAATGACTCCAGTTGTTGTTAGTGAAAAGTACATACATGCAATGACACTAGTGGATCCATGTGTGGTCTCTAAAGAGAGCACACATTTCAATGACTCTGGTTGTTGTTAGTGAAAAGAACACACATGCAATGACAGTGGATCCATGTGTTGTCTCTGAAGAGAACACACATGCAATGACACTGGTTATTGTTACTAAAAAGATCACACATGCAATGACACTGGTGGATCCATAGGTGGTATGTGAGAAGACCAGCCATGAAATGACTCTGGTTGTTGTTAGTAAAAAGAACACACATGCAATGACACTGGTGGATCCATAGGTGGATTGTGAAAAGAGCACACATGCAATGACCCCAGTTGTTGTTAGTGAAAAGAACACACATGCAATGACACTGGTTGTTGTTACTAAATAGAACACACATGCAATGACACTGGTGGATCCATATGTGGATTGTGAAAAGAGCACACATGCAATGACACTGGTGGATCCATGTGTGGTCTCTATAGAGAACACACATTTCAATGACACTGGTGGATCCATATGTGGTATGTGAAAAGAACACACATGCAATGACTCTGGTTCTTGTTAGTGAAAAGAACACACATGCAATGACACTCGTGGATCCATAGGTGGTATGTGAAAAGAACACACATTTCAATGACTCTGGTTGTTGTTAGTAAAAAGAACACACATGCAATGACACTGGTGGATCCATAGGTGGTCCCTGAAGAGAGCACACATGCAATGACTCCAGTTGTTGTTAGTGAAAAGAACACACCTGCAATGACACTGGTTGTTGTTACTAAAAAGAACACACATGCAATGACACTGGTGGATCCATATGTGGATTGTGAAAAGTGAACACATGCAATGACTCCAGTTGTTGTTAGCGAAAAGAACATACATGCAATGACACCGGTGGATCCATGTGTGGTCTCTGTAGAGAACACACATTTCAATGACATTGGTGGATGCATATGTGGTATGTGTAAAGAACACACATACAATGACTCTGGTTGTTGTTAGTGAAAAGAACACACATGCAATGACACTGGTGGATCCATAAGTGGTATGTGAGAAGAACACACATATTAATGACTCTGGTTGTTGTTACTAAAAATAACACACATGCAATAACACTGGTGGATCCATGGGTGGATTGTGAAAAGAGCACACATGCAATGACACCGGTGGATCAATATGTGGTATGTGAAAAGAACACACATGCAATGACTCCAGTAATTGTTAGTGAAAAGAACACACATGCAATGACACTGGTGGATCCATGTGTGGTCTCTAAAGAGAACACACATGCAATGACACCGGTTGTTGTTACTAAAAAGAACACACATGCAATGACACTGGTGGATCCATAGGTGGTATGTGAGAAGAACAACCATGAAATGACTCTGGTTGTTGTTAGTAAAAAGAACACACATGCAATGACACTGGTGGATCCATAGGTGGATTGTGAAAAGAGCACACATGCAATGACTCCAGTTGTTGTTAGTGAAAAGAACACACATGCAATGACACTGGTTGTTGTTACTAAATAGAACACACATGCAATGACACTGGTGGATCCATATGTGGATTGTGAAAAGAGCACACATGCAATGACTCTAGTTGTTGTTAGTGAAAAGAACATACATGCAATGACACTGGTGGATCCATGTGTGGTCTCTGTAGAGAACACACATTTCAATGACACTGGTGGATCCATATGTGGTATGTGAAAAGAACACACATGCAATGACTCTGGTTCTTGTTAGTGAAAAGAACACACATGCAATGACACTCGTGGATCCATAGGTGGTATGTGAAAAGAACACACATTTCAATGACTCTGGTTGTTGTTAGTAAAAAGAACACACATGCAATGACACTGGTGGATCCATAGGTGGTCTCTGAAGAGAGCACACATGCAATGACTCCAGTTGTTGTTAGTGAAAAGAACACACATTTCAGTGACACTGGTTGTTGCTACTAAAAATAACACACATGCAATGACACTGGTGGATCCATATGTGGATTGTGAAAAGTGAACACATGCAATGACTCCAGTTGTTGTTAGCGAAAAGAACATACATGTAATGACACTGGTGGATCCATGTGTGGTCTCTATAGAGAACACACATTTCAATGACATTGGTGGATGCATATGTGGTATGTGTAAAGAACACACATACAATGACTCTGGTTGTTGTTAGTGAAAAGAAAACACATGCAATGACACTGGTGGATCCATAAGTGGTATGTGAGAAGAACACACATATTAATGACTCTGGTTGTTGTTACTAAAAATAACACACATGCAATGACACTGGTGGATCCATGGGTGGATTGTGAAAAGAGCACACATGCAATGACACCGGTGGATCAATATGTGGTATGTGAAAAGAACACACATGCAATGACTCCAGTTGTTGTTAGTGAAAAGAACACACATGCAATGACACTGGTGGATCCATGTGTGGTCTCTGAAGAGAACACACATGCAATGACACCGGTTGTTGTTACTAAAAAGAACACACATGCAATGACACTGGTGGATCCATAGGTGGTATGTGAGAAGAACAACCATGAAATGACTTTGGTTGTTGTTAGTAAAAAGAACACACATTCAATGACCCCAGTTGTTGTTAGTGAAAAGAACACACATGCAATGACTCCAGTTGTTGTTAGTGAAAAGAACATACATGCCGTGACACCAATGGATCCATGTGTGGTATCTCAAGAGAGCACACATTTCAATAACTCTGGTTGTTGTTAGTAAAAAGAACACACATGCAATGACACTGGTGGATCCATAGGTGGTCTCTGAAGAGAGCGCACATGTAATGACTCTAGTTGTTGTTAGTGAAAAGAACACACCTGCAATGACACTGGTTGTTGTTACTAAAAAGAGCACACATGCAATGACACTGGTGGATCATATGTGGATTGTGAAAATAGCACACATGCAATGACTCCAGTTGTTGTTAGTGAAAAGAACATACATGCAATGACATTGGTGGATCCATGTGTGGTCTCTGTAGAGAACACACATTTCAATGACATTGGTGGATCCATATGTGGTATGTGAAAAGAACACACATGCAATGACACTGGTTGATCCATAAATGGTATGTGAGAAGAACACACATATTAATGACTCTGGTTGTTGTTACTAAAAATAACACAGATGCAATGACACTGGTGGATCCATGGGTGGATTGTGAAAAGAGCACACATGCAATGACACCGGTGGATCCATATAGGGTATGTGAAAAGAACACACATGCAATGACTCTAGTTGTTGTTAGTGAAAAGAACACACATGCAATGACACTGGTGGATCCATGTGTGGTCTCTAAAGAGAACACAGATGCAATGACACCGGTTGTTGTTACTAAAAAGAAGACACATGCAATGACACTGGTGGATCCATAGGTGGTATGTGAGAAGAACAACCATGAAATGACTCTGGTAGTTGTTAGTAAAAAGAACACACATGCAATGACTCTAGTTGTTGTTAGTGAAAAGAACACACATGCAATGACACACGTTGTTGTTACTGAAAAGAACAAACATGCAATGACACTGGTGGATCCATGTGTGGTCTCTCAAGAAAGCACACATTTCAATGACTCTGGTTGTTGTTAGTAAAAAGAACACACATGCAATGACACTGGTGGATCCATAGGTGGTATGTGAAAAGAACACACATTTCAATGACTCTGGTTGTTGTTACTAAACAGAACACACATGCAATGACACTGGTTGTTGTTACTAAAAAGAACACACATGCAATGACAATGGTGGATCCATATGTGGATTGTGAAAAGAGCACACATGCAATGACTCCAGTTGTTGTTAGTGAAAAGAACACACATGCAATGACACTGGTGGATCCATAGGTGGATTGTGAAAAGAGCATACATGCAATGACTCTAGTTGTTGTTACTGAAAAGAACACACCTGCAATGACACTGGTTGTTGTTACTAAAAATAACACACATGCAATGACACTGGTGGATCCATATGTGGATTGTGAAAAGAGCACACATGCAATGACTCCAATTGTTGTTAGTGAAAACAACATATATGCAATGACACTGGTGGATCCATGTGTGGTCTCTGTAGAGAACACACATTTCAATGACACTGGTGGATCCATATGTTGTATGTGAAAAGAACACACATGCAATGACTCTGGTTGTTGTTAGTGAAATGAACACACATGGAATAACACTGGTGGATCCATAGGTGGTATGTGAGAAGAACACACATTTGAATGACTCTGGTTGTTACTAAAAAGAACACACATGCAATGACACTGGTGGATCCATGGGTGGATTGTGAAAAGAGCACACATGCAATGACACTGGTGGATACATATGTGGTATGTGAAAAGAACACACATGCAATGACTCCAGTTGTTGTTAGTGAAAAGTACATACATGCAATGACACTAGTGGATCCATGTGTGGTCTCTGAAGAGAGCACACATTTCAATGACTCTGGTTGTTGTTAGTGAAAAGAACACACATGCAATGACACTGGTGGATCCATGTGTGGTCTCTGAAGAGAACACACATGCAATGACACTGGTTGTTGTTACTAAAAAGATCACACATGAAATGACACTGGTGGATCCATAGGTGGTATGTGAGAAGACCAGCCATGAAATGACTCTGGTTGTTGTTAGTAAAAAGAACACACATGCAATGACACTGGTGGATCCATAGGTGGATTGTGAAAAGAGCACACATGCAATGACCCCAGTTGTTGTTAGTGAAAAGAACACACATGCAATGACACTGGTTGTTGTTACTAAATAGAACACACATGCAATGACACTGGTGGATCCATATGTGGATTGTGAAAAGAGCACACATGCAATGACACTGGTGGATCCATGTGTGGTCTCTGTAGAGAACACACATTTCAATGACACTGGTGGATCCATATGTGGTATGTGAAAAGAACACACATGCAATGACTCTGGTTCTTGTTAGTGAAAATAACACACATGCAATGACACTCGTGGATCCATAGGTGGTATGTGAAAAGAACACACATTTCAATGACTCTGGTTGTTGTTAGTAAAAAGAACACACATGCAATGACACTGGTGGATCCATAGGTGGTCTCTGAAGAGAGCACACATGCAATGACTCCAGTTGTTGTTAGTGAAAAGAACACACCTGCAATGACACTGGTTGTTGTTACTAAAAAGAACACACATGCAATGACACTGGTGGATCCATATGTGGATTGTGAAAAGTGAACACATGCAATGACTCCAGTTATTGTTAGCGAAAAGAACATACATGCAATGACACTGGTGGATCCATGTGTGGTCTCTGTAGAGAACACACATTTCAATGACATTGGTGGATGCATATGTGGTATGTGTAAAGAACACACATACAATGACTCTGGTTGTTGTTAGTGAAAAGAACACACATGCAATGACACTGGTGGATCCATAAGTGGTATGTGAGAAGAACACACATATTAATGACTCTGGTTGTTGTTACTAAAAATAACACACATGCAATAACACTGGTGGATCCATGGGTGGATTGTGAAAAGAGCACACATGCAATGACACCGGTGGATCAATAGGTGGTATGTGAAAAGAACACACATGCAATGACTCCAGTTGTTGTTAGTGAAAAGAACACACATGCAATGACACTGGTGGATCCATGTGTGGTCTCTAAAGAGAACACACATGCAATGACACCGGTTGTTGTTACTAAAAAGAACACACATGCAATGACACTGGTGGATCCATAGGTGGTATGTGAGAAGAACAACCATGAAATGACTTTGGTTGTTGTTAGTAAAAAGAACACACATGCAATGACTCCAGTTGTTGTTAGTGAAAAGAACACACATGCAATGACTCCAGTTGTTGTTAGCGAAAAGAACATACATGCAATGACACCGATGGATCCATGTGTGGTATCTCAAGAGAGCACACATTTCAATAACTCTGGTTGTTGTTAGTAAAAAGAACACACATGCAATGACACTGGTGGATCCATTGGTGGTCTCTGAAGAGAGCACACATGCAATGAATCGAGTTGTTGTTAGTGAAAAGAACACACTGCGGTGACCTGGTTGATGTTACTAAACAGAACACACATGCAATGACACTGGTGGATCCATATGTGGATTGTGAAAAGAGCACACATGCAATGACTCCAATTGTTGTTAGTGAAAACAACATACATGCAATGACACTGGTGGATCCATGTGTGGTCTCTGTAGAGAACACACATTTCAATGACACTGGTGGATCCATATGTTGTATGTGAAAAGAACACACATGCAATGACTCTGGTTGTTGTTAGTGAAATGAACACACATGGAATAACACTGGTGGATCCATAGGTGGTATGTGAGAAGAACACACATTTGAATGACTCTGGTTGTTACTAAAAAGAACACACATGCAATGACACTGGTGGATCCATGGGTGGATTGTGAAAAGAGCACACATGCAATGACACTGGTGGATCCATATGTGGTATGTGAAAAGAACACACATGCAATGACTCCAGTTGTTGTTAGTGAAAAGAACATACATGCAATGACACTAGTGGATCCATGTGTGGTCTCTGAAGAGAGCACACATTTCAATGACTCTGGTTGTTGTTAGTGAAAAGAACACACATGCAATGACACTGGTGGATCCATGTGTGGTCTCTGAATAGAACACACATGCAATGACACTGGTTGTTGTTACTAAAAAGATCACACATGCAATGACACTGGTGGATCCATAGGTGGTATGTGAGAACACCAGCCATGAAATGACTCTGGTTGTTGTTAGTAAAAAGAACACACATGCAATGACACTGGTGGATCCATAGGTGGATTGTGAAAAGAGCACACATGCAATGACCCCAGTTGTTGTTAGTGAAAAGAACACACATGCAATGACACTGGTTGTTGTTACTAAATAGAACACACATGCAATGACACTGGTGGATCCATATGTGGATTGTGAAAAGAGCACACATGCAATGACACTGGTGGATCCATGTGTGGTCTCTGTAGAGAACACACATTTCAATGACACTGGTGGATCCATATGTGGTATGTGAAAAGAACACACATGCAATGACTCTGGTTCTTGTTAGTGAAAATAACACACATGCAATGACACTCGTGGATCCATAGGTGGTATGTGAAAAGAACACACATTTCAATGACTCTGGTTGTTGTTAGTAAAAAGAACACACATGCAATGACACTGGTGGATCCATGTGTGGTCTCTATAGAGAACACACATTTCAATGACACTGGTGGATCCATATGTTGTATGTGAAAAGAACACACATGCAATGACTCTGGTTGTTGTTAGTGAAATGAACACACATGGAATAACACTGGTGGATCCATAGGTGGTATGTGAGAAGAACACACATTTGAATGACTCTGGTTGTTACTAAAAAGAACACACATGCAATGCCTCTTGTGGATCCAGTGGTGGATTGTTAAAAGACCACACATGCAATGACACTGGTGGATCCATATGTGGTATGTGAAAAGAACACACATGCAATGACTCCAGTTGTTGTTAGTGAAAAGAACATACATGCAATGACACTAGTGGATCCATGTGTGGTCTCTGAAGAGAGCACACATTTCAATGACTCTGGTTGTTGTTAGTGAAAAGAACACACATGCAATGACACTGGTGGATCCATGTGTGGTCTCTGAAGAGAACACACATGCAATGACACTGGTTGTTGTTACTAAAAAGATCACACATGCAATGACACTGGTGGATCCATAGGTGGTATGTGAGAACACCAGCCATGAAATGACTCTGGTTGTTGTTAGTAAAAAGAACACACATGCAATGACACTGGTGGATCCATAGGTGGATTGTGAAAAGAGCACACATGCAATGACCCCAGTTGTTGTTAGTGAAAAGAACACACATGCAATGACACTGGTTGTTGTTACTAAATAGAACACACATGCAATGACACTGGTGGATCCATATGTGGATTGTGAAAAGAGCACACATGCAATGACACTGGTGGATCCATGTGTGGTCTCTGTAGAGAACACACATTTCAATGACACTGGTGGATCCATATGTGGTATGTGAAAAGAACACACATGCAATGACTCTGGTTCTTGTTAGTGAAAATAACACACATGCAATGACACTCGTGGATCCATAGGTGGTATGTGAAAAGAACACACATTTCAATGACTCTGGTTGTTGTTAGTAAAAAGAACACACATGCAATGACACTGGTGGATCCATAGGTGGTCTCTGAAGAGAGCACACATGCAATGACTCCAGTTGTTGTTAGTGAAAAGAACACACCTGCAATGACACTGGTTGTTGTTACTAAAAAGAACATACATGCAATGACACTGGTGGATCCATATGTGGATTGTGAAAAGTGAACACATGCAATGACTCCAGTTGTTGTTAGCGAAAAGAACATACATGCAATGACACTGGTGGATCCATGTGTGGTCTCTGTAGAGAACACACATTTCAATGACATTGGTGGTTGCTTATGTGGTCTGTTGAAAGTACACTCATACTCTGTCTCTGGTTGTTGTTAGTGAAAAGAACACACATGCAATGACACTGGTGGATCCATAAGTGGTATGTGAGAAGAACACACATATTAATGACTCTGGTTGTTGTTACTAAAAATAACACACATGCAATAACACTGGTGGATCCATGGGTGGATTGTGAAAAGAGCACACATGCAATGACACCGGTGGATCAATATGTGGTATGTGAAAAGAACACACATGCAATGACTCCAGTTGTTGTTAGTGAAAAGAACACACATGCAATGACACTGGTGGATCCATGTGTGGTCTCTAAAGAGAACACACATGCAATGACACCGGTTGTTGTTACTAAAAAGAACACACATGCAATGACACTGGTGGATCCATAGGTGGTATGTGAGAAGAACAACCATGAAATGACTTTGGTTGTTGTTAGTAAAAAGAACACACATGCAATGACTCCAGTTGTTGTTAGTGAAAAGAACACACATGCAATGACTCCAGTTGTTGTTAGCGAAAAGAACATACATGCAATGACACCGATGGATCCATGTGTGGTATCTCAAGAGAGCACACATTTCAATAACTCTGGTTGTTGTTAGTAAAAAGAACACACATGCAATGACACTGGTGGATCCATTGGTGGTCTCTGAAGAGAGCACACAAATCGAGTTGTTGTTAGTGAAAAGAACACACCTGCAGTGACACTGGTTGTTGTTACTAAAAAGAACACACATGCAATGACACCGGTGGATCCATATGTGGATTGTGAAAAGAGCACACATGCAATGACTCCAGTTGTTGTTAGTGGAAAGAACACACATGCAATGACACTGGTGGATCCATGTGTGGTCTCTGAAGAGAACACACATGCAATGACACCGGTTGTTGTTACTAAAAAGAACACACATGCAATGACACTGGTGGATCCATAGGTGGTATGTGAAAAGAACAACCATTTCAATGATTCTGGTTGTTGTTAGTGAAAAGAACACACATGCAATGACACTGGTGGATCCATGTGTGGTCTCTGAAGAGAACACACATGCAATGACACTGGCTGTTGTTACTAAAAAGATCACACATGCAATGACACTGGTGGATCTATAGGTGGTATGTGAGAAGACCAGCCATGAAATGACTCTGGTTGTTGTTAGTAAAAAGAACACACATGCAATGACACTGGTGGATCCATAGGTGGATTGTGAAAAGAGCACACAAGCAATGACTCCAGTTGTTGTTAGTGAAAAGAACACACATGCAATGACACTGGTTGTTGTTACTAAATAGAACACACATGCAATGACACTGGTGGATCCATATGTGGATTGTGAAAAGAGCACACATGTAATGACTCTAGTTGTTGTTAGTGAAAAGAACATACATGCAATGACACTGGTGGATCCATGTGTGGTCTCTGTAGAGAACACACATTTTAATGACACTGGTGGATCCATATGTGGTATGTGAAAAGAACACACATGCAATGACTCTGGTTCTTGTTAGTGAAAAGAACACACATGCAATGACACTCGTGGATCGATAGGTGGTATGTGAAAAGAACACACATTTCAATGACTCTAGTTGTTGTTAGTAAAAAGAACACACATGCAATGACACTGGTGGATCCATAGGTGGTCTCTGAAGAGAGCACACATGCAATGACTCCAGTTGTTGTTAGTGAAAAGAACACACATTTCAGTGACACTGGTTGTTGTTTGTAAAAAGAACACACATGCAATGACACTGGTGGATCCATATGTGGATTGTGAAAAGTGAACACATGCAATGACTCCAGTTGTTGTTAGCGAAAAGAACATACATGCAATGACACTGGTGGATCCATGTGTGGTCTATATAGAGAACACACATTTCAATGACATTGGTGGATGCATATGTGGTATGTGTAAAGAACACACATACAATGACTCTGGTTGTTGTTAGTGAAAAGAACACACATGCAATGACACTGGTGGATCCATAAGTGGTATGTGAGAAGAACACACATATTAATGACTCTGGTTGTTGTTACTAAAAATAACACACATGCAATGACACTGGTGGATCCATGGGTGGATTGTGAAAAGAGCACACATGCAATGACACCGGTGGATCAATATGTGGTATGTGAAAAGAACACACATGCAATGACTCCAGTTGTTGTTAGTGAAAAGAACACACATGCAATGACACTGGTGGATCCATGTGTGGTCTCTGAAGAGAACACACATGCAATGTCACCGGTTGTTGTTACTAAAAAGAACACACATGCAATGACACTGGTGGATCCATAGGTGGTATGTGAGAAGAACAACCATGAAATGACTTTGGTTGTTGTTAGTAAAAAGAACACACATGCAATGACTCCAGTTGTTGTTAGTGAAAAGAACACACATTTCAATGACTCTGGTTGTTGTTACTAAAAAGAACACACATGCAATGACACTAGTTGTTGTTACTAAAAAGAACACACATGCAATGACAATGGTGGATCCATATGTGGATTGTGAAAAGAGCACACATGCAATGACTCCAGTTGTTGTTAGTGAAAAGAACACACATGCAATGACACTGGTGGATCCATAGGTGGATTGTGAAAAGAGCATACATGCAATGACTCTAGTTGTTGTTACTGAAAAGAACACACCTGCAATGACACTGGTTGTTGTTACTAAAAATAACACACATGCAATGAGACTGGTGGATCCATATGTGGATTGTGAAAAGAGCACACATGCAATGACTCCAATTGTTGTTAGTGAAAACAACATACATGCAATGACACTGGTGGATCCATGTGTGGTCTCTGTAGAGAACACACATTTCAATGACACTGGTGGATCCATATGTTGTATGTGAAAAGAACACACATGCAATGACTCTGGTTGTTGTTAGTGAAATGAACACACATGGAATAACACTGGTGGATCCATAGGTGGTATGTGAGAAGAACACACATTTGAATGACTCTGGTTGTTACTAAAAAGAACACACATGCAATGACACTGGTGGATCCATGGGTGGATTGTGAAAAGAGCACACATGCAATGACACTGGTGGATCCATATGTGGTATGTGAAAAGAACACACATGCAATGACTCCAGTTGTTGTTAGTGAAAAGTACATACATGCAATGACACTAGTGGATCCATGTGTGGTCTCTGAAGAGAGCACACATTTCAATGACTCTGGTTGTTGTTAGTGAAAAGAACACACATGCAATGACACTGGTGGATCCATGTGTGGTCTCTGAAGAGAACACACATGCAATGACACTGGTTGTTGTTACTAAAAAGATCACACATGCAATGACACTGGTGGATCCATAGGTGGTATGTGAGAAGACCAGCCATGAAATGACTCTGGTTGTTGTTAGTAAAAAGAACACACATGCAATGACACTGGTGGATCCATAGGTGGATTGTGAAAAGAGCACACATGCAATGACACCAGTTGTTGTTAGTGAAAAGAACACACATGCAATGACACTGGTTGTTGTTACTAAATAGAACACACATGCAATGACACTGGTGGATCCATATGTGGATTGTGAAAAGAGCACACATGCAATGACACTGGTGGATCCATGTGTGGTCTCTATAGAGAACACACATTTCAATGACACTGGTGGATCCATATGTGGTATGTGAAAAGAACACACATGCAATGACTCTGGTTCTTGTTAGTGAAAAGAACACACATGCAATGACACTCGTGGATCCATAG
The DNA here is from genome assembly GCA_023614405.1 of Avena insularis. Taxonomy (NCBI): domain Eukaryota; kingdom Viridiplantae; phylum Streptophyta; class Magnoliopsida; order Poales; family Poaceae; genus Avena; species Avena insularis. The sequence continues at coordinate 102,863 of JAJUPC010000562.1, read as the reverse complement.
GTGGTATGTGAAAAGAACACACATTTCAATGACTCTGGTTGTTGTTAGTAAAAAGAACACACATGCAATGACACTGGTGGATCCATAGGTGGTCCCTGAAGAGAGCACACATGCAATGACTCCAGTTGTTGTTAGTGAAAAGAACACACCTGCAATGACACTGGTTGTTGTTACTAAAAAGAACACACATGCAATGACACTGGTGGATCCATATGTGGATTGTGAAAAGTGAACACATGCAATGACTCCAGTTGTTGTTAGCGAAAAGAACATACATGCAATAACACTGGTGGATCCATGTGTGGTCTCTGTAGAGAACACACATTTCAATGACATTGGTGGATGCATATGTGGTATGTGTAAAGAACACACATACAATGACTCTGGTTGTTGTTAGTGAAAAGAACACACATGCAATGACACTGGTGGATCCATAAGTGGTATGTGAGAAGAACACACATATTAATGACTCTGGTTTTTGTTACTAAAAATAACACACATGCAATAACACTGGTGGATCCATGGGTGGATTGTGAAAAGAGCACACATGCAATGACACCGGTGGATCAATATGTGGTATGTGAAAAGAACACACATGCAATGACTCCAGTTGTTGTTAGTGAAAAGAACACACATGCAATGACATTGGTGGATCCATGTGTGGTCTCTAAAGAGAACACACATGCAATGACACCGGTTGTTGTTACTAAAAAGAACACACATGCAATGACACTGGTGGATCCATAGGTGGTATGTGAGAAGAACAACCATGAAATGACTCTGGTTGTTGTTAGTAAAAAGAACACACATGCAATGACACTGGTGGATCCATTGGTGGTCTCTGAAGAGAGCACACATGCAATGAATCGAGTTGTTGTTAGTGAAAAGAACACATCTGCAGTGACACTGGTTGTTGTTACTAAAAAGAACACACATGCAATGACACTGGTGGATCCATATGTGGATTGTGAAAAGAGCACACATGCAATGACTCCAGTTGTTGTTAGTGAAAAGAACACACATGCAATGACACTGGTGGATCCATGTGTGGTCTCTGTAGAGAACACACATTTCAATGACACTGGTGGATCCATATGTTGTATGTGAAAAGAACACACATGCAATGACTCTGGTTGTTGTGAGTGAAATGTACACACTTTGAATATCTCTGGTTGATGCATAGGTGGTATGTGAGAAGCACACACTTTTGTATGACTCTGGTTGTTACTAAAAAGAACACACATGCAATGACACTGGTGGATCCATGGGTGGATTGTGAAAAGAGCACACATGCAATGACACTGGTGGATCCATATGTGGTATGTGAAAAGAACACACATGCAATGACTCCAGTTGTTGTTAGTGAAAAGAACATACATGCAATGACACTAGTGGATCCATGTGTGGTCTCTGAAGAGAGCACACATTTCAATGACTCTGGTTGTTGTTAGTGAAAAGAACACACATGCAATGACACTGGTGGATCCATGTGTGGTCTCTGAAGAGAACACACATGCAATGACACTGGTTGTTGTTACTAAAAAGATCACACATGCAATGACACTGGTGGATCCATAGGTGGTATGTGAGAACACCAGCCATGCAATGACACTGGTTGTTGTTAGTAAAAGAACACACATGCAATGACACTGGTGGATCCATAGGTGGATTGTGAAAAGAGCACACATGCAATGACCCAGTTGTTGTTAGTGAAAAGAACACACATGCAATGACACTGGTTGTTGTTACTAAATAGAACACACATGCAATGACACTGGTGGATCCATATGTGGATTGTGAAAAGAGCACACATGCAATGACACTGGTGGATCCATGTGTGGTCTCTGTAGAGAACACACATTTCAATGACACTGGTGGATCCATATGTGGTATGTGAAAAGAACACACATGCAATGACTCTGGTTCTTGTTAGTGAAAATAACACACATGCAATGACACTCGTGGATCCATAGGTGGTATGTGAAAAGAACACACATTTCAATGACTCTGGTTGTTGTTAGTAAAAAGAACACACATGCAATGACACTGGTGGATCCATAGGTGGTCTCTGAAGAGAGCACACATGCAATGACTCCAGTTGTTGTTAGTGAAAAGAACACACACCCTAATGACACTGGTTGTTGTTACTAAAAAGAACACACATGCAATGACACTGGTGGATCCATATGTGGATTGTGAAAAGTGAACACATGCAATGACTCCAGTTGTTGTTAGCGAAAAGAACATACATGCAATGACACTGGTGGATCCATGTGTGGTCTCTGTAGAGAACACACATTTCAATGACATTGGTGGATGCATATGTGGTATGTGTAAAGAACACACATACAATGACTCTGGTTGTTGTTAGTGAAAAGAACACACATGCAATGACACTGGTGGATCCATAAGTGGTATGTGAGAAGAACACACATATTAATGACTCTGGTTGTTGTTACTAAAAATAACACACATGCAATAACACTGGTGGATCCATGGGTGGATTGTGAAAAGAGCACACATGCAATGACACCGGTGGATCAATATGTGGTATGTGAAAAGAACACACATGCAATGACTCCAGTTGTTGTTAGTGAAAAGAACACACATGCAATGACACTGGTGGATCCATGTGTGGTCTCTAAAGAGAACACACATGCAATGACACAGGTTGTTGTTACTAAAAAGAACACACATGCAATGACACTGGTGGATCCATAGGTGGTATGTGAGAAGAACAACCATGAAATGACTTTGGTTGTTGTTAGTAAAAAGAACACACATGCAATGACTCCAGTTGTTGTTAGTGAAAAGAACACACATGCAATGACTCCAGTTGTTGTTAGCGAAAAGAACATACATGCAATGACACCGATGGATCCATGTGTGGTATCTCAAGAGAGCACACATTTCAATAACTCTGGTTGTTGTTAGTAAAAAGAACACACATGCAATGACACTGGTGGATCCATTGGTGGTCTCTGAAGAGAGCACACATGCAATGAATCGAGTTGTTGTTAGTGAAAAGAACACACCTGCAGTGACACTGGTTGTTGTTACTAAAAAGAACACACATGCAATGACACCGGTGGATCCATATGTGGATTGTGAAAAGAGCACACATGCAATGACTCCAGTTGTTGTTAGTGAAAAGAACACACAAGCAATGACACTGGTGGATCCATGTGTGGTCTCTGAAGAGAACACACATGCAATGACACCGGTTGTTGTTACTAAAAAGAACACACATGCAATGACACTGGTGGATCCATAGGTGGTATGTGAAAAGAACAACCATTTCAATGATTCTGGTTGTTGTTAGTGAAAAGAACACACATGCAATGACACTGGTGGATCCATGTGTGGTCTCTGAAGAGAACACACATGCAATGACACTGGTTGTTGTTACTAAAAAGATCACACATGCAATGACACTGGTGGATCTATAGGTGGTATGTGAGAAGACCAGCCATGAAATGACTCTGGTTGTTGTTAGTAAAAAGAACACACATGCAATGACACTGGTGGATCCATAGGTGGATTGTGAAAAGAGCACACAAGCAATGACTCCAGTTGTTGTTAGTGAAAAGAACACACATGCAATGACACTGGTTGTTGTTAGTAAATAGAACACACATGCAATGACACTGGTGGATGCATATGTGGATTGTGAAAAGAGCACACATGTAATGACTCTAGTTGTCGTTAGTGAAAAGAACATACATGCAATGACACTGGTGGATCCATGTGTGGTCTCTTTAGAGAACACACATTTCAATGACACTGGTGGATCCATATGTGGTATGTGAAAAGAACACACATGCAATGACTCTGGTTCTTGTTAGTGAAAAGAACACACATGCAATGACACTCGTGGATCGATAGGTGGTATGTGAAAAGAACACACATTTCAATGACTCTAGTTGTTGTTAGTAAAAAGAACACACATGCAATGACACTGGTGGATCCATAGGTGGTCTCTGAAGAGAGCACACATGCAATGACTCCAGTTGTTGTTAGTGAAAAGAACACACATTTCAGTGACACTGGTAGTTGTTACTAAAAAGAACACACATGCAATGACACTGGTGGATCCATATGTGGATTGTGAAAAGTGAACACATGCAATGACTCCAGTTGTTGTTAGCGAAAAGAACATACATGCAATGACACTGGTGGATCCATGTGTGGTCTCTATAGAGAACACACATTTCAATGACATTGGTGGATGCATATGTGGTATGTGTAAAGAACACACATACAATGACTCTGGTTGTTGTTAGTGAAAAGAACACACATGCAATGACACTGGTGGATCCATAAGTGGTATGTGAGAAGAACACACATATTAATGACTCTGGTTGTTGTTACTAAAAATAACACACATGCAATGACACTGGTGGATCCATGGGTGGATTGTGAAAAGAGCACACATGCAATGACACCGGTGGATCAATATGTGGTATGTGAAAAGAACACACATGCAATGACTCCAGTTGTTGTTAGTGAAAAGAACACACATGCAATGACACTGGTGGATCCATGTGTGGTCTCTGAAGAGAACACACATGCAATGTCACCGGTTGTTGTTACTAAAAAGAACACACATGCAATGACACTGGTGGATCCATAGGTGGTATGTGAGAAGAACAACCATGAAATGACTTTGGTTGTTGTTAGTAAAAAGAACACACATGCAATGACTCCAGTTGTTGTTAGTGAAAAGAACACACATTTCAATGACTCTGGTTGTTGTTACTAAAAATAACACACATGCAATGACACTGGTTGTTGTTACTAAAAAGAACACACATGCAATGACAATGGTGGATCCATATGTGGATTGTGAAAAGAGCACACATGCAATGACTCCAGTTGTTGTTAGTGAAAAGAACACACATGCAATGACACTGGTGGATCCATAGGTGGATTGTGAAAAGAGCATACATGCAATGACTCTAGTTGTTGTTCTTGAAAAGAACACACCTGCAATGACACTGGTTGTTGTTACTAAAAATAACACACATGCAATGACACTGGTGGATCCATATGTGGATTGTGAAAAGAGCACACATGCAATGACTCCAATTGTTGTTAGTGAAAACAACATACATGCAATGACACTGGTGGATCCATGTGTGGTCTCTGTAGAGAACACACATTTCAATGACACTGGTGGATCCATATGTTGTATGTGAAAAGAACACACATGCAATGACTCTGGTTGTTGTTAGTGAAATGAACACACATGGAATAACACTGGTGGATCCATAGGTGGTATGTGAGAAGAACACACATTTGAATGACTCTGGTTGTTACTAAAAAGAACACACATGCAATGACACTGGTGGATCCATGGGTGGATTGTGAAAAGAGCACACATGCAATGACACTGGTGGATCCATATGTGGTATGTGAAAAGAACACACATGCAATGACTCCAGTTGTTGTTAGTGAAAAGTACATACATGCAATGACACTAGTGGATCCATGTGTGGTCTCTGAAGAGAGCACACATTTCAATGACTCTGGTTGTTGTTAGTGAAAAGAACACACATGCAATGACACTGGTGGATCCTTGTGTGGTCTCTGAAGAGAACACACATGCAATGACACTGGTTGTTGTTACTAAAAAGATCACACATGCAATGACACTGGTGGATCCATAGGTGGTATGTGAGAAGACCAGCCATGAAATGACTCTGGTTGTTGTTAGTAAAAAGAACACACATGCAATGACACTGGTGGATCCATAGGTGGATTGTGAAAAGAGCACACATGCAATGACCCCAGTTGTTGTTAGTGAAAAGAACACACATGCAATGACACTGGTTGTTGTTACTAAATAGAACACACATGCAATGACACTGGTGGATCCATATGTGGATTGTGAAAAGAGCACACATGCAATGACACTGGTGGATCCATGTGTGGTCTCTATAGATAACACACATTTCAATGACACTGGTGGATCCATATGTGGTATGTGAAAAGAACACACATGCAATGACTCTGGTTCTTGTTAGTGAAAAGAACACACATGCAATGACACTCGTGGATCCATAGGTGGTATGTGAAAAGAACACACATTTCAATGACTCTGGTTGTTGTTAGTAAAAAGAACACACATGCAATGACACTGGTGGATCCATAGGTGGTCCCTGAAGAGAGCACACATGCAATGACTCCAGTTGTTGTTAGTGAAAAGAACACACCTGCAATGACACTGGTTGTTGTTACTAAAAAGAACACACATGCAATGACACTGGTGGATCCATATGTGGATTGTGAAAAGTGAACACATGCAATGACTCCAGTTGTTGTTAGCGAAAAGAACATACATGCAATAACACTGGTGGATCCATGTGTGGTCTCTGTAGAGAACACACATTTCAATGACATTGGTGGATGCATATGTGGTATGTGTAAAGAACACACATACAATGACTCTGGTTGTTGTTAGTGAAAAGAACACACATGCAATGACACTGGTGGATCCATAAGTGGTATGTGAGAAGAACACACATATTAATGACTCTGGTTGTTGTTACTAAATATAACACACATGCAATAACACTGGTGGATCCATGGGTGGATTGTGAAAAGAGCACACATGCAATGACACCGGTGGATCAATATGTGGTATGTGAAAAGAACACACATGCAATGACTCCAGTTGTTGTTAGTGAAAAGAACACACATGCAATGACATTGGTGGATCCATGTGTGGTCTCTAAAGAGAACACACATGCAATGACACCGGTTGTTGTTACTAAAAAGAACACACATGCAATGACACTGGTGGATCCATAGGTGGTATGTGAGAAGAACAACCATGAAATGACTCTGGTTGTTGTTAGTAAAAAGAACACACATGCAATGACACTGGTGGATCCATTGGTGGTCTCTGAAGAGAGCACACATGCAATGAATCGAGTTGTTGTTAGTGAAAAGAACACATCTGCAGTGACACTGGTTGTTGTTACTAAAAAGAACACACATGCAATGACACTGGTGGATCCATATGTGGATTGTGAAAAGAGCACACATGCAATGACTCCAGTTGTTGTTAGTGAAAAGAACACACATGCAATGACACTGGTGGATCCATGTGTGGTCTCTGAAGAGAACACACATGCAATGACACCGGTTGTTGTTACTAAAAAGAACACACATGCAATGACACTGGTGGATCCATAGGTGGTATGTGAGAAGAACAGCCATGAAATGACTATGGTTGTTGTTAGTGAAAAGAACACACATGCAATGACTCCATTTGTTGTTAGTGAAAAGAACACACATGCCATGACTCCAGTTGTTGTTAGTGAAAAGAACATACATGCAATGACACCGGTGGATCCATGTGTGGTCTCTCAAGAGAGCACACATTTCAATGACTCTGGTTGTTGTTAGTAAAAACAATACACATGCAATGACACTGGTGGATCCATAGGTGGATTGTGAAAAGAGCACACATGCAATGACTCCAGTTGTTGTTAGTGAAAAGAACATACATGCAATGACACTGGTGGATCCATGTGTGGTCTCTGTAGAGAACACACATTTCAATGACACTGGTGGATCCATATGTGGTATGTGAAAAGAACACACATGCAATGAATCTGGTTCTTGTTAGTGAAAAGAACACACATGCAATGACACTGGTGGATCCATATGTGGTATGTGAAAAGAACACACATATTAATGACTCTAGTTGTTGTTAGTGAAAAGTACATACATGCAATGACACTAGTGGATCCATGTGTGGTGTCTGAAGAGAGCACACATTTCAATGACTCTGGTTGTTGTTAGTGAAAAGAACACATATGCAATGACACTGGTGGATCCATGTGTGGTCTCTAAAGAGAACACACATGCAATGACACTGGTTGTTGTTACTAAATAGAACACACATGCAATGACACTGGTGGATCCATATGTGGATTGTGAAAAGAGCACACATGCAATGACACTGGTGGATCCATGTGTGGTCTCTATAGAGAACACACATTTCAATGACACTGGTGGATCCATATGTGGTATGTGAAAAGAACACACATGCAATGACTCTGGTTCTTGTTAGTGAAAAGAACACACATGCAATGACACTCGTGGATCCATAGGTGGTATGTGAAAAGAACACACATTTCAATGACTCTGGTTGTTGTTAGTAAAAAGAACACACATGCAATGACACTGGTGGATCCATAGGTGGTCCCTGAAGAGAGCACACATGCAATGACTCCAGTTGTTGTTAGTGAAAAGAACACACCTGCAATGACACTGGTTGTTGTTACTAAAAAGAACACACATGCAATGACACTGGTGGATCCATATGTGGATTGTGAAAAGTGAACACATGCAATGACTCCAGTTGTTGTTAGCGAAAAGAACATACATGCAATAACACTGGTGGATCCATGTGTGGTCTCTGTAGAGAACACACATTTCAATGACATTGGTGGATGCATATGTGGTATGTGTAAAGAACACACATACAATGACTCTGGTTGTTGTTAGTGAAAAGAACACACATGCAATGACACTGGTGGATCCATAAGTGGTATGTGAGAAGAACACACATATTAATGACTCTGGTTGTTGTTACTAAAAATAACACACATGCAATAACACTGGTGGATCCATGGGTGGATTGTGAAAAGAGCACACATGCAATGACACCGGTGGATCAATATGTGGTATGTGAAAAGAACACACATGCAATGACTCCAGTTGTTGTTAGTGAAAAGAACACACATGCAATGACATTGGTGGATCCATTGGTGGTCTCTGAAGAGAGCACACATGCAATGACACCGGTTGTTGTTACTAAAAAGAACACACATGCAATGACACTGGTGGATCCATAGGTGGTATGTGAGAAGAACAACCATGAAATGACTCTGGTTGTTGTTAGTAAAAAGAACACACATGCAATGACACTGGTGGATCCATTGGTGGTCTCTGAAGAGAGCACACATGCAATGAATCGAGTTGTTGTTAGTGAAAAGAACACATCTGCAGTGACACTGGTTGTTGTTACTAAAAAGAACACACATGCAATGACACTGGTGGATCCATATGTGGATTGTGAAAAGAGCACACATGCAATGACTCCAGTTGTTGTTAGTGAAAAGAACACACATGCAATGACACTGGTGGATCCATGTGTGGTCTCTGTAGAGAACACACATTTCAATGACACTGGTGGATCCATATGTTGTATGTGAAAAGAACACACATGCAATGACTCTGGTTGTTGTTAGTGAAATGAACACACATGGAATAACACTGGTGGATCCATAGGTGGTATGTGAGAAGAACACACATTTGAATGACTCTGGTTGTTACTAAAAAGAACACACATGCAATGACACTGGTGGATCCATGGGTGGATTGTGAAAAGAGCACACATGCAATGACACTGGTGGATCCATATGTGGTATGTGAAAAGAACACACATGCAATGACTCCAGTTGTTGTTAGTGAAAAGAACATACATGCAATGACACTAGTGGATCCATGTGTGGTCTCTGAAGAGAGCACACATTTCAATGACTCTGGTTGTTGTTAGTGAAAAGAACACACATGCAATGACACTGGTGGATCCATGTGTGGTCTCTGAAGAGAACACACATGCAATGACACTGGTTGTTGTTACTAAAAAGATCACACATGCAATGACACTGGTGGATCCATAGGTGGTATGTGAGAACACCAGCCATGAAATGACTCTGGTTGTTGTTAGTAAAAAGAACACACATGCAATGACACTGGTGGATCCATAGGTGGATTGTGAAAGAGCACATGCAATGACCCCAGTTGTTGTTAGTGAAAAGAACACATGCAATGACACTGGTTGTTGTTACTAAATAGAACACACATGCAATGACACTGGTGGATCCATATGTTGATTGTGAAAAGAGAACACATGCAATGACATGGTGGATCCATGTGTGGTCTCTGAGAGAACACACATTTCAATGACACTGGTGGATCCATATGTGGTATGTGAAAAGAACACACATGCAATGACTCTGGTTCTTGTTAGTGAAAATAACACACATGCAATGACACTCGTGGATCCATAGGTGGTATGTGAAAAGAACACACATTTCAATGACTCTGGTTGTTGTTAGTAAAAAGAACACACATGCAATGACACCGGTGGATCCATAGGTGGTCTCAAGAGAGCACACATGCAATGACTCCAGTTGTTGTTAGTGAAAAGAACACACCTGCAATGACACTGGTTGTTGTTACTAAAAAGAACATACATGCAATGACACTGGTGGATCCATATGTGGATTGTGAAAAGTGAACACATGCAATGACTCCAGTTGTTGTTAGCGAAAAGAACATACATGCAATGACACTGGTGGATCCATGTGTGGTCTCTGTAGAGAACACACATTTCAATGACATTGGTGGATGCAAATATGGTATCAGTAAAGAACACACATACAATGACTCTGGTTGTTGTTAGTGAAAAGAACACACATGCAATGACACTGGTGGATCCATAAGTGGTATGTGAGAAGAACACACATATTAATGACTCTGGTTGTTGTTACTAAAAATAACACACATGCAATAACACTGGTGGATCCATGGGTGGATTGTGAAAAGAGCACACATGCAATGACACCGGTGGATCAATATGTGGTATGTGAAAAGAACACACATGCAATGACTCCAGTTGTTGTTAGTGAAAAGAACACACATGCAATGACACTGGTGGATCCATGTGTGGTCTCTAAAGAGAACACACATGCAATGACACCGGTTGTTGTTACTAAAAAGAACACACATGCAATGACACTGGTGGATCCATAGGTGGTATGTGAGAAGAACAACCATGAAATGACTTTGGTTGTTGTTAGTAAAAAGAACACACATGCAATGACTCCAGTTGTTGTTAGTGAAAAGAACACACATGCAATGACTCCAGTTGTTGTTAGCGAAAAGAACATACATGCAATGACACCGATGGATCCATGTGTGGTATCTCAAGAGAGCACACATTTCAATAACTCTGGTTGTTGTTAGTAAAAAGAACACACATGCAATGACACTGGTGGATCCATTGGTGGTCTCTGAAGAGAGCACACATGCAATGAATCGAGTTGTTGTTAGTGAAAAGAACACACCTGCAGTGACACTGGTTGTTGTTACTAAAAAGAACACACATGCAATGACACCGGTGGATCCATATGTGGATTGTGAAAAGAGCACACATGCAATGACTCCAGTTGTTGTTAGTGAAAAGAACACACATGCAATGACATCAGGATCCATGTGGTCTCTGAAGAGAACACACATGCAATGACACCGGTTGTTGTTACTAAAAAGAACACACATGCAATGACACTGGTGGATCCATAGGTGGTATGTGAAAAGAACAACCATTTCAATGATTCTGGTTGTTGTTAGTGAAAAGAACACACATGCAATGACACTGGTGGATCCATGTGTGGTCTCTGAAGAGAACACACATGCAATGACACTGGTTGTTGTTACTAAAAAGATCACACATGCAATGACACTGGTGGATCTATAGGTGGTATGTGAGAAGACCAGCCATGAAATGACTCTGGTTGTTGTTAGTAAAAAGAACACACATGCAATGACACTGGTGGATCCATAGGTGGATTGTGAAAAGAGCACACAAGCAATGACTCCAGTTGTTGTTAGTGAAAAGAACACACATGCAATGACACTGGTTGTTGTTAGTAAATAGAACACACATGCAATGACACTGGTGGATGCATATGTGGATTGTGAAAAGAGCACACATGTAATGACTCTAGTTGTCGTTAGTGAAAAGAACATACATGCAATGACACTGGTGGATCCATGTGTGGTCTCTGTAGAGAACACACATTTCAATGACACTGGTGGATCCATATGTGGTATGTGAAAAGAACACACATGCAATGACTCTGGTTCTTGTTAGTGAAAAGAACACACATGCAATGACACTCGTGGATCGATAGGTGGTATGTGAAAAGAACACACATTTCAATGACTCTAGTTGTTGTTAGTAAAAAGAACACACATGCAATGACACTGGTGGATCCATAGGTGGTCTCTGAAGAGAGCACACATGCAATGACTCCAGTTGTTGTTAGTGAAAAGAACACACATTTCAGTGACACTGGTAGTTGTTACTAAAAAGAACACACATGCAATGACATTGGTGGATCCATATGTGGATTGTGAAAAGTGAACACATGCAATGACTCCAGTTGTTGTTAGCGAAAAGAACATACATGCAATGACACTGGTGGATCCATGTGTGGTCTCTATAGAGAACACACATTTCAATGACATTGGTGGATGCATATGTGGTATGTGTAAAGAACACACATACAATGACTAGTTGTTGTTAGTGAAAAGAACACACATGCAATGACACTGGTGGATCCATAAGTGGTATGTGAGAAGAACACACATATTAATGACTCTGGTTGTTGTTACTAAAAATAACACACATGCAATGACACTGGTGGATCCATGGGTGGATTGTGAAAAGAGCACACATGCAATGACACCGGTGGATCAATATGTGGTATGTGAAAAGAACACACATGCAATGACTCCAGTTGTTGTTAGTGAAAAGAACACACATGCAATGACACTGGTGGATCCATGTGTGGTCTCTGAAGAGAACACACATGCAATGTCACCGGTTGTTGTTACTAAAAAGAACACACATGCAATGACACTGGTGGATCCATAGGTGGTATGTGAGAAGAACAACCATGAAATGACTTTGGTTGTTGTTAGTAAAAAGAACACACATGCAATGACTCCAGTTGTTGTTAGTGAAAAGAACACACATTTCAATGACTCTGGTTGTTGTTACTAAAAATAACACACATGCAATGACACTGGTTGTTGTTACTAAAAAGAACACACATGCAATGACAATGGTGGATCCATATGTGGATTGTGAAAAGAGCACACATGCAATGACTCCAGTTGTTGTTAGTGAAAAGAACACACATGCAATGACACTGGTGGATCCATAGGTGGATTGTGAAAAGAGCATACATGCAATGACTCTAGTTGTTGTTACTGAAAAGAACACACCTGCAATGACACTGGTTGTTGTTACTAAAAATAACACACATGCAATGACACTGGTGGATCCATATGTGGATTGTGAAAAGAGCACACATGCAATGACTCCAATTGTTGTTAGTGAAAACAACATACATGCAATGACACTGGTGGATCCATGTGGTCTCTGTAGAGAACACACATTTCAATGACACTGGTGGATCCATATGTTGTATGTGAAAAGAACACACATGCAATGACTCTGGTTGTTGTTAGTGAAATGAACACACATGGAATAACACTGGTGGATCCATAGGTGGTATGTGAGAAGAACACACATTTGAATGACTCTGGTTGTTACTAAAAAGAACACACATGCAATGACACTGGTGGATCCATGGGTGGATTGTGAAAAGAGCACACATGCAATGACACTGGTGGATCCATATGTGGTATGTGAAAAGAACACACATGCAATGACTCCAGTTGTTGTTAGTGAAAAGTACATACATGCAATGACACTAGTGGATCCATGTGTGGTCTCTGAAGAGAGCACACATTTCAATGACTCTGGTTGTTGTTAGTGAAAAGAACACACATGCAATGACACTGGTGGATCCATAGGTGGTATGTGAGAAGACCAGCCATGAAATGACTCTGGTTGTTGTTAGTAAAAAGAACACACATGCAATGACACTGGTGGATCCATAGGTGGATTGTGAAAAGAGCACACATGCAATGACCCCAGTTGTTGTTAGTGAAAAGAACACACATGCAATGACACTGGTTGTTGTTACTAAATAGAACACACATGCAATGACACTGGTGGATCCATATGTGGATTGTGAAAAGAGCACACATGCAATGACACTGGTGGATCCATGTGTGGTCTCTATAGATAACACACATTTCAATGACACTGGTGGATCCATATGTGGTATGTGAAAAGAACACACATGCAATGACTCTGGTTCTTGTTAGTGAAAAGAACACACATGCAATGACACTCGTGGATCCATAGGTGGTATGTGAAAAGAACACACATTTCAATGACTCTGGTTGTTGTTAGTAAAAAGAACACACATGCAATGACACTGGTGGATCCATAGGTGGTCTCTGAAGAGAGCACACATGCAATGACTCCAGTTGTTGTTAGTGAAAAGAACACACCTGCAATGACACTGGTTGTTGTTACTAAAAAGAACACACATGCAATGACACTGGTGGATCCATATGTGGATTGTGAAAAGTGAACAGATGCAATGACTCCAGTTGTTGTTAGCGAAAAGAACATACATGCAATAACACTGGTGGATCCATGTGTGGTCTCTGAGAGAACACACATTTCAATGACATTGGTGGATGCATATGTGGTATGTGTAAAGAACACACATACAATGACTCTGGTTGTTGTTAGTGAAAAGAACACACATGCAATGACACTGGTGGATCCATAAGTGGTATGTGAGAAGAACACACATATTAATGACTCTGGTTGTTGTTACTAAATATAACACACATGCAATAACACTGGTGGATCCATGGGTGGATTGTGAAAAGAGCACACATGCAATGACACCGGTGGATCAATATGTGGTATGTGAAAAGAACACACATGCAATGACTCCAGTTGTTGTTAGTGAAAAGAACACACATGCAATGACATTGGTGGATCCATGTGTGGTCTCTAAATAGACCACACATGCAATGACTCCGGTTGTTGTTACTAAAAAGAACACACATGCAATGACACTGGTGGATCCATAGGTGGTATGTGAGAAGAACAACCATGAAATGACTCTGGTTGTTGTTAGTAAAATGAACACACATGCAATGACACTGGTGGATCCATTGGTGGTCTCTGAAGAGAGCACACATGCAATGAATCGAGTTGTTGTTAGTGAAAAGAACACATCTGCAGTGACACTGGTTGTTGTTACTAAAAAGAACACACATGCAATGACACTGGTGGATCCATATGTGGATTGTGAAAAGAGCACACATGCAATGACTCCAGTTGTTGTTAGTGAAAAGAACACACATGCAATGACACTGGTGGATCCATGTGTGGTCTCTGAAGAGAACACACATGCAATGACACCGGTTGTTGTTACTAAAAAGAACACACATGCAATGACACTGGTGGATCCATAGGTGGTATGTGAGAAGAACAGCCATGAAATGACTCTGGTTGTTGTTAGTGAAAAGAACACACATGCAATGACTCCATTTGTTGTTAGTGAAAAGAACACACATGCCATGACTCCAGTTGTTGTTAGTGAAAAGAACATACATGCAATGACACCGGTGGATCCATGTGTGGTCTCTCAAGAGAGCACACATTTCAATGACTCTGGTTGTTGTTAGTAAAAACAATACACATGCAATGACACTGGTGGATCCATAGGTGGATTGTGAAAAGAGCACACATGCAATGACTCCAGTTGTTGTTAGTGAAAAGAACATACATGCAATGACACTGGTGGATCCATGTGTGGTCTCTGTAGAGAACACACATTTCAATGACACTGGTGGATCCATATGTGGTATGTGAAAAGAACACACATGCAATGAATCTGGTTCTTGTTAGTGAAAAGAACACACATGCAATGACACTGGTGGATCCATAAATGGTATGTGAGAAGAACACACATATTAATGACTCTAGTTGTTGTTACTAAAAATAACACATGCAATGACACTGGTGGATCCATGGGTGGATTGTGAAAAGAGCACACATTCAATGACACCGGTGGATCCATATGTGGTATGTGAAAAGAACACAGATGCAATGACTCCAGTTGTTGTTAGTGAAAAGAACATACATGCAATGACACCGGTGGATCCATGTGTGGTCTCTGAAGAGAGCACACATTTCAATGACTCTGGTTGTTGTTAGTAAAAAGAACACACATGCAATGACACTAGTGGATCCATGTGTGGTCTCTGAAGAGAACACACATGCAATGCCACTGGTTGTTGTTAGAAAAAGAACACACATGCAATGACACTGGTGGATCCATGTGTGGATTGTGAAGAGAACACACATGCAATGACACTGGTAGATCCATAGGTGGTATGCGAGAAGAAAAGCCATGAAATGACTCTGGTTGTTGTTAGTAAAAAATGCACACATGCAATGACACTGGTGGATTCATAGGTGGATTGTGAAAAGAGCACACATGCAATGACTCCAGTTGTTGTTAGTGAAAAGAACTCACATGAAATGACACTGGTTGTTGTTACTAAAAAGAACACACATGCAATGACACTGGTGGATCCATATGTGGATTGTGAAAAGAGCACACATGCAATGACTCCAGTTGTTGTTAGTGAAAAGAACATACATGCAATGACACTGGTGGATCCATGTGTGGTCTTTGTAGAGAACACACATTTCAATGACACTGGTGGATCCATATGTGGTATGTGAAAAGAACACACATGCAATGACTCTGGTTGTTGTTAGTGAAAAGAACACACATGCAGTGACACTGGTGGATCCATAGGTGGTATGTGAAAAGAACACACATTTAAATGACTCTGGTTGTTGTTACTAAAAAGAACACACATGCAATGACACTGGTGGATCCATGGGTGGATTGTGAAAATAAAACACATGCAATGACACTGGTGGATCCATAGGTGGTATGTGAAAAGAACACACATTTCAATGACTTTGGTTGTTGTTACTAAAAAGAACACACATTCAATGACACTGGTGGATCCATGTGTGGTCTCTGGAGAGAACACACATTTCAATGAAACTAGTGGATACATATGTGGTATGTGAACAGAACACACATGCAATGACTCTGGTTGTTGTTAGTGAAAAGAACACACATGCAATTACACTGGTGGATCCATAGGTGGTATGTGAAAATAACACACATTTCAATGAATCTGGTTGTTGTTAATAAAAAGAACACACATGCAATGACACTGGTGGATCCATGGGTGGATTGTGAAGAAAACACACATAGAATGACACTGGTGGATCCATATGTGGTATGTGAAAAGAACACACATGCAATGACTCCAGTTGTTGTTAGTGAAAAGAACATACATGCAATGACACCGGTGGATCCATGTGTGGTCTCTGAAGAGAGCACACATTTCAATGACTCTGGTTGTTGTTAGTAAAGAGAACACACATGCAATGCCACTGGTTGTTGTTAGTAAAAAGAACACACATGCAATGACACTGGTGGATCCATGTGTGGATTGTGAAGAGAACACACATGCAATGACACTAGTAGATCCATAGGTGGTATGCGAGAAGAAAAGCCATGAAATGACTCTGGTTGTTATTAGTAAAAAGAGCACACATGCAATGACACTGGTGGATCCATAGGTGGATTGTGAAAAGAGCACACATGCAATGACTCCAGTTGTTGTTAGTGAAAAGAACACACATGCAATGACACTGGTTGTTGTTACTAAAAAGAACACACATGCAATGACACTGGTGGATCCATGTGTGGATTGTGAAAAGCACACATGCAATGACTCCATTTGTTGTTAGTGACAAGATCATACATGCAATGACACTAGTGGATCCATGGGTGGTCTCTGTAGAGAACACACATTTCAATGACACTGGTGGATCCATATGTGGTATGTGAAAAGAACACACATGCAATGACTCTGATTGTTGTTAGTGAAAAGAACACACATGCAATGACACTGGTGGATCCATAAGTGGTATGAGAGAAGAACACACATATTAATGACTCTGGTTATTGTTACTAAAAATAACACACATGCAATGACACTGGTGGATCCATGGGTGGATTGTGAAAAGAGCACACATGCAATGACACCGGTGGATCCATATGTGGTATGTGAAAAGAACACACATGCAATGACTCTAGTTGTTGTTAGTGAAAAGAACACACATGCAATGACACTGGTGGATCCATGTGTGGTCTCTGAAGAGAACACACATGCAATGACACCCGTTGTTGTTACTAAAAAGAACACACATGCAATGAAACTGGTGCATCCATAGGTGGTATGTGAGAAGAACAGACATGAAATGACTCTGGTTGTTGTTAGTAAAAAGAACACACATGCAACGACTCCAGTTGTTGTTAGTGAAAAGAACACACATGCAATGACTCCAGTTGTTGTTAGTGAAAAGAACTTACATGCAATGACACCGGTGGATCCATGTGTGGTCTCTCAAGAGAGCACACATTTCAATGACTCTGGTTGTTGTTAGTAAAAAGAACACACATGCAATGAGACTGGTGGATCCATAGGTGGCCTCTGAAGAGAGCACACATGCAATGACTCTAGTTGTTGTTAGTGAAAAGAACACACCTACAATGACACAGGTTGTTGTTACTAAAAAGAACACACATGCAATGACACTGGTGGATTCATATGTGGATTATGAAAAGAGCACACATGCAATGACTCCAGTTGTTGTTAGTGAAAAGAACATACATGCAATGATACTGGTGGATCCATGTGTGGTCTTTGTAGAGAACACACATTTCAATGCCATTGGTGGATCCATATGTGGTATGTGTAAAGAACACACATACAATGACTATGGTTGTTGTTAGTGAAAAGAACACACATGCAATGACACTGGTGGATCCATAAGTGGTATGTGAGAAGAACACACATATTAATGACTCTGGTTGTTGTTACTAAAAATAACACACATGCGATGACACTGGTGGATCCATGGGTGGATTGTGAAAAGAGCACACATGCAATGACACCGGTGGATCCATATGTGGTACGTGAAAAGAACACACATGCAATGACTCTGGTTGTTGTTAGTGAAAAGAACACACATGCAATGACACTGGTGGATCCATGTGTGGTCTCTGTAGAGAACACACATTTCAATGACATTGGTGGATGCATATGTGGTATGTGTAAAGAACACACAAACAATGACTCTGGTTGTTGTTAGTGAAAAGAACGCACATGCAATGACACTGGTGGATCCATAAGTGGTATGTGAGAAGAACACACATATTAATGACTCTGGTTGTTGTTACTAAAAATAACACACATGCAATGACACTGGTGGATCCATGGGTGGATTGTGAAAAGAGCACACATGCAATGACACCGGTGGATCCATATGTGGTATGTGAAAAGAACACACATGCTATGACTCCAGTTGTTGTTAGTGAAAAGAACATACATGCAATCACACCGGTGGATCCATGTGTGGTCTCTGAAGAGAGCACACATTTCAAGGACTCTGGTTGTTGTTAGTAAAAAGAACACACATGCAATGACACTGGTGGATCCATAGGTGGATTGTGAAAAGAGCACACATGCAATGACTCCAGTTGTTGTTAGTGAAAAGAACATACATGCAATGACACTGGTGGATCCATGTGTGGTCTCTGTAGAGAACACATATTTCAATGACACTGGTGGATCCATATGTGGTATGTGAAAAGAACACACATGCAATGACTCCAGTTGTTGTTAGTGAAAAGAACACACATGCAATGACACTGGTGGATCCATGTGTGGTCTCTGAAGAGAACACACATGCAATGACACCGGTTGTTGTTACTAAAAAGAACACACATGCAATGACACTGGTGGATCCATAGGTGGTATGTGAGAAGAACAACCATGAAATGACTCTGGTTGTTGTTAGTAAAAAGAACACACATGCAATGACTCCAGTTGTTGTTAGTGGAAAGAACACACATGCAATGATTCCAGTTGTTGTTAGTGAAAAGAACATACATGCAATGACACCGGTGGATCCATGTGTGGTCTCTCAAGAGAGCACACATCTCAATGACTCTGGTTGTTGTTAGTAAAAAGAACACACATGCAATGACACTGGTTGATCCATAGGTGGTCTCTGAAGAGACCGCACATGCAATGACTCCAGTTGTTGTTAGTGAAAAGAACACACCTGCAATGACACTGGTTGTTGTTACTAAAAGTAACACACATGCAATGACACTGGTGGATCCATATGTGGATTGTGAAAATAGCACACATGCAATGACTCCAGTTGTTGTTAGTGAAAAGAACATACATGCAATGACACTGGTGGATCCATGTGTGGTCTCTGTATAGAACACACATTTCAATGACATTGGTGGATCCATATGTGGTATGTGAAAACAACACACATGCAATGACACTGGTTGATCCATAAATGGTATGTGAGAAGAACACACATGTTAATGACTCTGGTTGTTGTTACTAAAAATAACACCGATGCAATGACACTGGTGGATCCATGGGTGGATTGTGAAAAGAGCACATATGCAATGACACCGGTGGATCCATATATGGTATGTGAAAAGAACGCACATGCAATGACTCTAGTTGTTGTTAGTGAAAAGAACACACATGTAATGACACTGGTGGATCCATGTGTGGTCTCTAAAGAGAACACAGATGCAATTACACCGGTTGTTGTTACTAAAAAGAACACACATGCAATGACACTGGTGGATCCATAGGTGGTATGTGAGAAGAACAACCATGAAATGCTCTGGTAGTTGTTAGTAAAAAGAACACACATGCAATGACTCTAGTTGTTGTTAGTGAAAAGAACACACATGCAATGACTCCAGTTGTTGTTAGTGAAAAGAACATACATGCAATGACACCGGTGGATCCATGTGTGGTCTCTCAAGAAAGCACACATTTCAATGACTCTGGTTGTTGTTAGTAAAAAGAAAACACACATGCAATGACACTGGTGGATCCATAGGTGGTATGTGAAAAGAACACACATTTCAATGACTCTGGTTGTTGTTACTAAAAAGAACACACATGCAATGACACTGGTTGTTGTTACTAAAAAGAACACACATGCAATGACAATGGTGGATCCATATGTGGATTGTGAAAAGAGCACACATGCAATGACTCCAGTTGTTGTTAGTGAAAATAACATACATGCAATGACACTGGTGGATCCATGTGTGGTCTCTGTAGAGAACACACATTTCAATGACACTGGTGGATCCATATGTTGTATGATAAAAGAACACACATGCAATGACTCTGGTTGTTGTTAGTGAAATGAACACACATGGAATGACACTGGTGGATCCATAGGTGGTATGTGAGAAGAACACACATTTGAATGACTCTGGTTGTTACTAAAAAGAACACACATGCAATGACACTGGTGGATCCATGGGTGGATTGTGAAAAGAGCACACATGCAATGACACTAGTGGATCCATATGTGGTCTGTGAAAAGAACACACATGCAATGACTCCAGTTGTTGTTAGTGAAAAGTACATACATGTAATGACACTAGTGGATCCATGTGTGGTCTCTGAAGAGAGCACACATTTCAATGACTCTGGTTGTTGTTAGTGAAAAGAACACACATGCAATGACACTAGTGGATCCATGTGTGGTCTCTGAAGAGAACACACATGCGATGACACTGGTTGTTGTTACTAAAAAGATCACACATGCAATGACACTGGTGGATCCATAGGTGGTATGTGAGAAGACCAGCCATGAAATGACTCTGGTTGTTATTAGTAAAAAGAACACACATGCAATGACACTGGTGGATCCATAGGTGGATTGTGAAAGGAGCACACATGCAATGACTCCAATTGTTGTTAGTGAAAAGAACACACATGCAATGACACTGGTTGTTGTTACTAAATAGAACACACATGCAATGACACTGGTGGATCCATATGTGGATTGTGAAAAGAGCACACATGCAATGACTCTGGTTGTTGTTAGTGAAAAGAATACACATGCAATGACACTGGTTGTTGTTAGTAAAAAGAATACACATGCAATGACACTGGTGGATCCATGTGTGGTCTCTGAAGAGAACACACATGCAATGACACCGGTTGTTGTTACTAAAAAGAGCACACATGCAATGACACTGGTGGATCCATAGGTGGTATGTGAGAAGAACAACCATGAAATGACTCTGGTTGTTGTTAGTAAAAAGAACACACATGCAATGACTCCAGTTGTTGTTAGTGGAAAGAACACACATGCAATGATTCCAGTTGTTGTTAGTGAAAAGAACATACATGCAATGACACCGGTGGATCCATGTGTGGTCTCTCAAGAGAGCACACATCTCAATGACTCTGGTTGTTGTTAGTAAAAAGAACACACATGCAATGACACTGGTGGATCCATAGGTGGTCTCTGAAGAGAGCGCACATGCAATGACTCCAGTAGTTGTTAGTGAAAAGAACACACCTGCAATTACACTGGTTGTTGTTACTAAAAAGAACACACATGCAATGACACTGGTGGATCCATATGTGGATTGTGAAAATAGCACACATGCAATGACTCCAGTTGTTGTTAGTGAAAAGAACATACATGCAATGACACTGGTGGATCCATGTGTGGTCTCTGTATAGAACACACATTTCAATGACATTGGTGGATCCATATGTGGTATGTGAAAACAACACACATGCAATGACACTGGTTGATCCATAAATGGTATGTGAGAAGAACACACATATTAATGACTCTGGTTGTGGTTACTAAAAATAACACCGATGCAATGACACTGGTGGATCCATGGGTGGATTGTGAAAAGAGCACATATGCAATGACACCGGTGGATCCATATATGGTATGTGAAAGGAACGCACATGCAATGACTCTAGTTGTTGTTAGTGAAAAGAACACACATGTAATGACACTGGTGGATCCATGTGTGGTCTCTAAAGAGAACACAGATGCAATTACACCGGTTGTTGTTACTAAAAAGAACACACATGCAATGACACTGGTGGATCCATAGGTGGTATGTGAGAAGAACAACCATGAAATGACTCTGGTAGTTGTTAGTAAAAAGAACACACATGCAATGACTCTAGTTGTTGTTAGTGAAAAGAACACACATGCAATGACTCCAGTTGTTGTTAGTGAAAAGAACATACATGCAATGACACCGGTGGATCCATGTGTGGTCTCTCAAGAAAGCACACATTTCAATGAATTTGGTTGTTGTTAGTAAAAAGAACACACATGCAATGACACTTGTGGATCCATAGGTGGTATGTGAAAAGAACACACATTTCAATGACTCTGGTTGTTGTTACTAAAAAGAACACACATGCAATGACACTGGTTGTTGTTACTAAAAAGAACACACATGCAATGACAATGGTGGATCCATATGTGGATTGTGAAAAGAGCACACATGCAATGACTCCAGTTGTTGTTAGTGAAAAGAAAATACATGCAATGACACTGGTGGATCCATGTGTAGTCTCTGTAGAGAACACACATTTCAATGACACTGGTGGATCCATATGTTGTATGTTAAAAGAACACACATGCAATGACTCTGGTTGTTGTTAGTGAAATGAACACACATGGAATGACACTGGTGGATCCATAGGTGGTATGTAAGAAGAACACACATTTGAATGACTCTGGTTGTTACTAAAAAGAACACACATGCAATGACACTGGTGGATCCATGGGTGGATTGTGAAAAGAGCACACATGCAATGACACTAGTGGATCCATATGTGGTCTGTGAAAAGAACACACATGCAATGACTCTAGTTGTTGTTAGTGAAAAGTACATACGTGTAATGACACTAGTGGATCCATGTGTGGTCTCTGAAGAGAGCACACATTTCAATGACTCTGGTTGTTGTTAGTGAAAAGAACACACATGCAATGACACTGGTGGATCCATGTGTGGTCTCTGAAGAGAACACACATGCGATGACACTGGTTGTTGTTACTAAAAATATCACACATGCAATGACACTGGTGGATCCATAGGTGGTATGTGAGAAGACCATCCATGAAATGACTCTGGTTGTTATTAGTAAAAAGAACACACATGCAATGACACTGGTGGATCCATAGATGGATTGTGAAAGGAGCACACATGCAATGACTCCAATTGTTGTTAGTGAAAAGAACACACATGCAATGACACTGGTTGTTGTTACTAAATAGAACACACATGCAATGACACTGGTGGATCCATATGTGGATTGTGAAAAGAGCACACATGCAATGACTCTGGTTGTTGTTAGTGAAAAGAATACACATGCAATGACCATTGTTGTTGTTAGTAAAAAGGATACACATGCAATGACACTGGTGGATCCATAGGTGGATTGTGAAAAGAGCACACATGCAATGACTCTAGTTGTTGTTAGTGAAAAGAACATACATGCAATGACACTGGTGGATCCATGTGTGGTCTCTTTAGAGAACACACATTTCAATGACACTGGTGGATCCATATGTGGTATGTGAAAAGAACACACATGCAATGACTCTGGTTCTTGTTAGTGAAAAGAACACACATGCAATAACACTTGTGGATCCATAGGTGGTATGTGAAAAGAACACACATTTCAATGACTCTGGTTGTTGTTAGTAAAAAGAACACACATGCAATGACACTGGTGGATCCATAGGTGGTCTCTGAAGAGAGCACACATGCAATGACTCTAGTTGTTGTTAGTGAAAAGAACACAC
This sequence comes from Avena insularis, assembly GCA_023614405.1. Classification (NCBI taxonomy): domain Eukaryota; kingdom Viridiplantae; phylum Streptophyta; class Magnoliopsida; order Poales; family Poaceae; genus Avena; species Avena insularis. Next base: position 78,325 of record JAJUPC010000562.1, on the reverse strand, counting down.
CTGCAATGACACTGGTTGTTGTTACTAAAAAGAACACACATGCAATGACACTGGTGGATCCATATGTGGATTGTGAAAAGTGAACACACGCAATGACTCCATTTGTTGTTAGCGAAAAGAACATACATGCAATGACACTAGTGGATCCATGTGTGGTCTCTGTAGAGAACACACATTTCAATGACATTGGTGGATGCATATGTGGTATGTGTAAAGAACACACATACAATGACTCTGGTTGTTGTTAGTGAAAAGAACACACATGCAATGACACTGGTGGATCCATAAGTGGTATGTGAAAAGAACACACATATTAATGACTCTGGTTGTTGTTACTAAAAATAACACACATGCAATGACACTGGTGGATCCATGGGTGGATTGTGAAAAGAGCACACATGCAATGACACCGGTGGATCAATATGTGGTATATGAAAAGAACACACATGCAATGACTCCAGTTGTTGTTAGTGAAAAGAAGACACATGCAATGACACTGGTGGATCCATATGTGGATTGTGAAAATAGCACACATGCAATGACTCCAGTTGTTGTTAGTGAAAAGAACATACATGCAATGACACTGGTGGATCCATGTGTGGTCTCTGTATAGAACACACATTTCAATGACATTGGTGGATCCATATGTGGTATGTGAAAACAACACACATGCAATGACACTGGTTGATCCATAAATGGTATGTGAGAAGAACACACATATTAATGACTCTGGTTGTTGTTACTAAAAATAACACCGATGCAATGACACTGGTGGATCCATGGGTGGATTGTGAAAAGAGCACATATGCAATGACACCGGTGGATCCATATATGGTATGTGAAAAGAACACACATGCAATGACTCTAGTTGTTGTTAGTGAAAAGAACACACATGTAATGACACTGGTGGATCCATGTGTGGTCTCTAAAGAGAACACAGATGCAATTACACCGGTTGTTGTTACTAAAAAGAACACACATGCAATGACACTGGTGGATCCATAGGTGGTATGTGAGAAGAACAACCATGAAATGACTCTGGTAGTTGTTAGTAAAAAGAACACACATGCAATGACTCTAGTTGTTGTTAGTGAAAAGAACACACATGCAATGACTACAGTTGTTGTTAGTGAAAAAAACATACATGCAATGACACCGGTGGATCCATGTGTGGTCTCTCAAGAAAGCACACATTTCAATGACTCTGGTTGTTGTTAGTAAAAAGAACACACATGCAATGACACTGGTGGATCCATAGGTGGTATGTGAAAAGAACACACATTTCAATGACTCTGGTTGTTGTTACTAAAAAGAACACTCATGCAATGACACTGGTTGTTGTTACTAAAAAGAACACACATGCAATGACAATGGTGGATCCATATGTGGATTGTGAAAAGAGCACACATGCAATGACTCCAGTTGTTGTTAGTGCAAAGAACATACATGCAATGACACTGGTGGATCCATGTGTGGTCTCTGTAGAGAACACACATTTCAATGACACTGGTGGATCCATATGTTGTATGTTAAAAGAACACACATGCAATGACTCTGGTTGTTGTTAGTGAAATGAACACACATGGAATGACACTGGTGGATCCATAGGTGGTATGTGAGAAGAACACACATTTGAATGACTCTGGTTGTTACTAAAAAGAACACACATGCAATGACACTGGTGGATCCATGGGTGGATTGTGAAAAGAGCACACATGCAATGACACTGGTGGATCCATATGTGGTCTGTGAAAAGAACACACATGCAATGACTCCAGTTGTTGTTAGTGAAAAGTACATACATGTAATGACACTAGTGGATCTATGTGTGGTCTCTGAAGAGAGCACACATTTCAATGACTCTGGTTGTTGTTAGTGAAAAGAACACACATGCAATGACACTGGTGGATCCATGTGTGGTCTCTGAAGAGAACACACATGCGATGACACTGGTTGTTGTTACTAAAAAGATCACACATGCAATGACACTGCTGGATCCATAGGTGGTATGTGAGAAGACCAGCCATGAAATGACTCTGGTTGTTATTAGTAAAAAGAACACAGATGCAATGACACTGGATCCATAGGTGGTTTGTGAAAGGAGCACACATGCAATGACTCCAATTGTTGTTAGTGAAAAGAACACACATGCAATGACACTGGTTGTTGTTACTAAATAGAACACACATGCAATGACACTGGTGGATCCATATGTGGATTGTGAAAAGAGCACACATGCAATGACTCTGGTTGTTGTTAGTGAAAAGAATACACATGCAATGACACTGGTTGTTGTTAGTAAAAAGAATACACATGCAATGACACTGGTGGATCCATAGGTGGATTGTGAAAAGACCACACATGCAATGACTCTAGTTGTTGTTAGTGAAAAGAACATACATGCAATGACACTGGTGGATCCATGTGTGGTCTCTGTAGAGAACACACATTTCAATGACACTGGTGGATCCATATGTGGTATGTGAAAAGAACACACATGCAATGACTCTGGTTCTTGTTAGTGAAAAGAACACACATGCAATGACACTTGTGGATCCATAGGTGGTATGTGAAAAGAACACACATTTCAATGACTCTGGTTGTTGTTAGTAGAACACACATGCAATGACACTGGTGGATCCATAGGTGGTCTCTGAAGAGAGCACACATGCAATGACTCCAGTTGTTGTTAGTGAAAAGAACACACCTGCAATGACACTGGTTGTTGTTACTAAAAAGAACACACATGCAATGACACTGGTGGATCCATATGTGGATTGTGAAAAGTGAACACATGCAATGACTCCAGTTGTTGTTAGCGAAAAGAACATACATGCAATGACACTAGTGGATCCATGTATGGTCTCTGTGGAGAACACACATTTCAATGACATTGGTAGATGCATATGTGGTATGTGTATAGAACACACATACAATGACTCTGGTTGTTGTTAGTGAAAAGAACACACATGCAATGACACTGGTGGATCCATAAGTGGTATGTGAAAAGAACACACATATTAATGACTCTGGTTGTTGTTACTAAAAATAACACACATGCAATGACACTGGTGGATCCATGGGTGGATTGTGAAAAGAGCACACATGCAATGACACCGGTGGATCAATATGTGGTATGTGAAAAGAACACACATGCAATGACTCCAGTTGTTGTTAGTGAAAAGAAGACACATGCAATGACACTGGTGGATCCATGTGTGGTCTCTGAAGAGAACACACATGCAATGACACCGGTTGTTGTTACTAAAAAGAACACACATGCAATGACACTGGTGGATCCATAGGTGGTATGTGAGAAGAACAACCATGAAATGACTCTGGTTGTTGTTAGTAAAAAGAACACACATGCAATGACTCCAGTTGTTGTTAGTGAAAAGAACACACATGCAATGACTCCAGTTGTTGTTAGTGAAAAGAACATACATGCAATGACACCGGTGGATCCATGTGTGGTCTCTCAATAAAGCACACATTTCAATGACTCTGGTTGTTGTTAATAAAAATAACACACATGGAATGACACTGGTGGATCCATAGGTGGTATGTGAAAAGAACACACACTTCAATGACTCTGGTTGTTGTTACTAAAAAGAACACACATGCAATGACAGTGGTTGTTGTTACTAAAAAGAACACACATGCAATGACATTGGTGGATCCATATGTGGACTGTGAAAAGAGCACACATGCAATGAGTCCAGTTGTTGTTAGTGAAAAGAACATACATGCAATGACACTGGTGGATCCATGTGTGGTCTCTGTAGAGAACACACATTTCAATGACACTGGTGGATCCATATGTGGTATGTGAAAAGAACACACATGCAATGACTCTGGTTGTTGTTAGTGAAATGAACACACATGCAATGACACTGGTGGATCCATAGGTGGTATGTGAGAAGAACACACATTTGAATGACTCTGGTTGTTGTTACTAAAAAGAACACACATGCAATGACACTGGTGGATCCATGGGTGGATTGTGGAAAGAGCACACATGCAATGACACTGGTGGATCCATATGTGGTATGTGTAAAGAACACACATGCAATGACTCTAGTTGTTGTTAGTGAAAAGTACATACATGCAATGACACTAGTGGATCCATGTGTGGTGTCTGAAGAGAACACACATTTCAATGACTCTGGTTGTTGTTAGTGAAAAGAACACACATGCAATGACACTGGTGGATCCATGTGTGGTCTCTGAAGAGAACACACAAGCAATGACACTGGTTGTTGTTACTAAAAAGATCACACATGCAATGACACTGGTGGATCCATGTGTGGATTGTGAAGAGAACACACATGCAATGACACTGGTGGATCCATAGGTGGTATGTGAGAAGACCAGCCATGAAATGACTCTGGTTGTTGTTAGTAAAAAGAACACACATGCAATGACACTGGTGGATCCATAGGTGGATTGTGAAAAGAGCACACATGCAATGACTCTAGTTGTTGTTAGTGAAAAGAACACACATACAATGACACTGGTTGTTGTTACTAAAAAGAACACACATGCAATAACACTGGTGGATCCATATGTGGATTGTGAAAAGAGCACACATGCAATGACTCCAGTTGTTGTTAGTGAAAAGAACATACATGTAAAGACACTAGTGGATCCATGTGTGGTCTCTGTAGAGAACACACATTTCAATGACACTGGTGGATCCATAGGTGGTATGTGAGAAGAACAACCATGAAATGACTCTGGTAGTTGTTAGTAAAAAGAACACACATGCAATGACTCTAGTTGTTGTTAGTGAAAAGAACACACATGCAATGACTACAGTTGTTGTTAGTGAAAAAAACATACATGCAATGACACCGGTGGATCCATGTGTGGTCTCTCAAGAAAGCACACATTTCAATGACTCTGGTTGTTGTTAGTAAAAAGAACACACATGCAATGACACTGGTGGATCCATAGGTGGTATGTGAAAAGAACACACATTTCAATGACTCTGGTTGTTGTTACTAAAAAGAACACACATGCAATGACACTGGTTGTTGTTACTAAAAAGAACACACATGCAATGACAATGGTGGATCCATATGTGGATTGTGAAAAGAGCACACATGCAATGACTCCAGTTGTTGTTAGTGCAAAGAACATACATGCAATGACACTGGTGGATCCATGTGTGGTCTCTGTAGAGAACACACATTTCAATGACACTGGTGGATCCATATGTTGTATGTTAAAAGAACACACATGCAATGACTCTGGTTGTTGTTAGTGAAATGAACACACATGGAATGACACTGGTGGATCCATAGGTGGTATGTGAGAAGAACACACATTTGAATGACTCTGGTTGTTGTTACTAAAAAGAACACACATGCAATGACACTGGTGGATCCATGGGTGGATTGTGAAAAGAGCACACATGCAATGACACTGGTGGATCCATATGTGGTCTGTGAAAAGAACACACATGCAATGACTCCAGTTGTTGTTAGTGAAAAGTACATACATGTAATGACACTAGTGGATCTATGTGTGGTCTCTGAAGAGAGCACACATTTCAATGACTCTGGTTGTTGTTAGTGAAAAGAACACACATGCAATGACACTGGTGGATCCATGTGTGGTCTCTGAAGAGAACACACATGCGATGACACTGGTTGTTGTTACTAAAAAGATCACACATGCAATGACACTGCTGGATCCATAGGTGGTATGTGAGAAGACCAGCCATGAAATGACTCTGGTTGTTATTAGTAAAAAGAACACAGATGCAATGACACTGGTGGATCCATAGGTGGATTGTGAAAGGAGCACACATGCAATGACTCCAATTGTTGTTAGTGAAAAGAACACACATGCAATGACACTGGTTGTTGTTACTAAATAGAACACACATGCAATGACACTGGTGGATCCATATGTGGATTGTGAAAAGAGCACACATGCAATGACTCTGGTTGTTGTTAGTGAAAAGAATACACATGCAATGACACTGGTTGTTGTTAGTAAAAAGAATACACATGCAATGACACTGGTGGATCCATAGGTGGATTGTGAAAAGACCACACATGCAATGACTCTAGTTGTTGTTAGTGAAAAGAACATACATGCAATGACACTGGTGGATCCATGTGTGGTCTCTGTAGAGAACACACATTTCAATGACACTGGTGGATCCATATGTGGTATGTGAAAAGAACACACATGCAATGACTCTGGTTCTTGTTAGTGAAAAGAACACACATGCAATGACACTTGTGGATCCATAGGTGGTATGTGAAAAGAACACACATTTCAATGACTCTGGTTGTTGTTAGTAGAACACACATGCAATGACACTAGTGGATCCATAGGTGGTCTCTGAAGAGAGCACACATGCAATGACTCCAGTTGTTGTTAGTGAAAAGAACACACCTGCAATGACACTGGTTGTTGTTACTAAAAAGAACACACATGCAATGACACTGGTGGATCCATATGTGGATTGTGAAAAGTGAACACATGCAATGACTCCAGTTGTTGTTAGCGAAAAGAACATACATGCAATGACACTGGTGGATCCATGTGTGGTCTCTGTGGAGAACACACATTTCAATGACATTGGTAGATGCATATGTGGTATGTGTATAGAACACACATACAATGACTCTGGTTGTTGTTAGTGAAAAGAACACACATGCAATGACACTGGTGGATCCATAAGTGGTATGTGAAAAGAACACACATATTAATGACTCTGGTTGTTGTTACTAAAAATAACACACATGCAATGACACTGGTGGATCCATGGGTGGATTGTGGAAAGAGCACACATGCCATGACACCGGTGGATCCATATGTGGTATGTGAAAAGAACACACATGCAATGACTCCAGTTGTTGTTAGTGAAAAGAAGACACATGCAATGACACTGGTGGATCCATGGGTGGTCTCTGAAGAGAACACACATGCAATGACAACTGTTGATCTTACTAAAAAGAACACACATGCAATGACACTTGTGGATCCATTGGTGTTATGTGAGAAGAACAACCATGAAATGACTCTGGTTGTTGTTAGTAAAAAGAACACACATGCAATGACTCCAGTTGTTGTTAGTGAAAAGAACACACATGCAATGACTCCAGTTGTTGTTAGTGAAAAGAACATACATGCAATGACACCGGTGGATCCATGTGTGGTCTCTCAATAAAGCACACATTTCAATGACTCTGGTTGTTGTTAATAAAAATAACACACATGGAATGACACTGGTGGATCCATAGGTGGTATGTGAAAAGAACACACACTTCAATGACTCTGGTTGTTGTTACTAAAAAGAACACACATGCAATGACAGTGGTTGTTGTTACTAAAAAGAACACACATGCAATGACATTGGTGGATCCATATGTGGACTGTGAAAAGAGCACACATGCAATGAGTCCAGTTGTTGTTAGTGAAAAGAACATACATGCAATGACACTGGTGGATCCATGTGTGGTCTCTGTAGAGAACACACATTTCAATGACACTGGTGGATCCATATGTGGTATGTGAAAAGAACACACATGCAATGACTCTGGTTGTTGTTAGTGAAATGAACACACATGCAATGACACTGGTGGATCCATAGGTGGTATGTGAGAAGAACACACATTTGAATGACTCTGGTTGTTGTTAATAAAAAGAACACACATGCAATGACACTGGTGGATCCATGGGTGGATTGTGGAAAGAGCACACATGCAATGACACTGGTGGATCCATATGTGGTATGTGTAAAGAACACACATGCAATGACTCTAGTTGTTGTTAGTGAAAAGTACATACATGCAATGACACTAGTGGATCCATGGGTGGTGTCTGAAGAGAACACACATTTCAATGACTCTGGTTGTTGTTAGTGAAAAGAACACACATGCAATGACACTGGTGGATCCATGTGTGGTCTCTGAAGAGAACACACAAGCAATGACACTGGTTGTTGTTACTAAAAAGATCACACATGCAATGACACTGGTGGATCCATGTGTGGATTGTGAAGAGAACACACATGCAATGACACTGGTGGATCCATAGGTGGTATGTGAGAAGACCAGCCATGAAATGACTCTGGTTGTTGTTAGTAAAAAGAACACACATGCAATGACACTGGTGGATCCATAGGTGGATTGTGAAAAGAGCACACATGCAATGACTCTAGTTGTTGTTAGTGAAAAGAACACACATACAATGACACTGGTTGTTGTTACTAAAAAGAACACACATGCAATAACACTGGTGGATCCATATGTGGATTGTGAAAAGAGCACACATGCAATGACTCCAGTTGTTGTTAGTGAAAAGAACATACATGCAAAGACACTAGTGGATCCATGTGTGGTCTCTGTAGAGAACACACATTTCAATGACACTGGTGGATCCATATGTGGTATGTGAAAAGAACACACATGCAATGACTCTGGTTGTTATTAGTGAAAAGAACACACATGCAATGACACTCGTGGATCCATAGGTGGTATGTGAAAAGAACACACATTTCAATGACTCTGGTTGTTGTTACTAAAAATAACACACATGTAATCACATTGGTGGATTCATGGGTGCATTGTGAAAAGAGCACACATGCAATGACACCGGTGGATCCATATATGGTATGTGAAAAGAACACACATGCAATGACTCCAGTTGTTGTTAGTGAAAAGAACACACATGCCATGACACTGGTGGATCCATGTGTGGTCTCTGAAGAGAACACACATGCAATGACACCGGTTGTTGTTACTAAAAGGAACACACATGCAATGAAACTGGTGGATCCATAGGTGGTATGTGAGAAGAACAACCATGAAATGACTCTGGTTGTTGTTAGTAAAAAGAACACACATGCAATGACTCCAGTTGTTGTTAGTGAAAAGAAAACACATGCAATGACTCCAGTTGTTGTTAGTGAAAAGAACATACATGCAATGACACCGATGGATCCATGTGTGGTATCTCAAGAGAGCACACATTTCAATAACTCTGGTTGTTGTTAGTAAAAAGAACACACATGCAATGACACTGGTGGATCCATAGGTGGTCTCTGAAGAGAGCACACATGCAATGAATCGAGTTGTTGTTAGTGAAAAGAACACACTGAAGGTGTTGGTTGTTGTTACTAAAAAGAACACATGCAATGACACTTTGGTGGATCCATATGTGGATTGTGAAAAGAGCACACATGCAATGACTCCAGTTGTTGTTAGTGAAAAGAACATACATGCAATGACCTTTGGTGGATCCATGTGTGGTCTCTGTAGAGAACACACATTTCAATGAAATTGGTGGATCCATATGTGGTATGTGAAAAGAACACACATGCAATGACTCTGGTTGTTGTTAGTGAAAAGAACACACATGCAATGACACTGGTGGATCCATAAATGGTATCTGAGAAGAACACACATATAAATGACTCTGGTTGTTGTTACTAAAAATAACACAGATGCAATGACACTGGTGGATCCATGGATGGATTGTGAAAAGAGCACACATGCAATGACACCGGTGGATCCATATATGGTATGTGAAAAGAACACACATGCAATGACTCCAGTTGTTGTTAATGAAAAGAACACACATGCAATGACACTGGTGGATCCATGTGTGGTATCTAAAGAGAACAAAGATGCAATGACACCGGATGTTGTTACTAAAAAGAACACACATGCGATGACACTGGTGGATCCATAGGTGGTATGTGAGAAGAATAGCCATGAAATGACTCTGGTTGTTGTTAGTAAAAAGAACACACATGCAATGACTCCAGTTGTTGTTAGTGAAAAGAACACACATGCAATGACTCCAATTGTTGTTAGTGAAAAGAACATACATGCAATGACACCGGTGGATCCATGTGTGGTCTCTCAAGAAAGCACACATTTCAATGACTCTGGTTGTTCTTAGTAAAAAGAACACACATGGAATGACACTGGTGGATCCATAGGTGGCATGTGAAAAGAACACACACTTCAATGACTCTGGTTGTTGTTACTAAAAAGAACACACATGCAATGACAGTGGTTGTTGTTACTAAAAAGAACACACATGCAATGACATTGGTAGATCCATATGTGGATTGTGAAAAGAGAACACACGCAATGACTCCAGTTGTTGTTAGTGAAAAGAACATACATGCAATGACACTGGTGGATCCATGTGTGGTCTCTGTAGAGAACACACATTTCAATGACACTGGTGGATCCAAATGTGGTATGTGAAAAGAACACACATGCAATGACACCGGTGGATCCATATATGGTATGTGAAAAGAACACACATGCAATGACTCCAGTTGTTGTTAATGAAAAGAACACACATGCAATGACACTGGTGGATCCATGTGTGGTCTCTAAAGAGAACAAAGATGCAATGACACCGGTTGTTGTTACTAAAAAGAACACACATGCGATGACACTGGTGGATCCATAGGTGGTATGTGAGAAGAATAGCCATGAAATGACTCTGGTTGTTGTTAGTAAAAAGAACACACATGCAATGACTCCAGTTGTTGTTAGTGAAAAGAACACACATGCAATGACTCCAATTGTTGTTTGTGAAAAGAACATACATGCAATGACACCGGTGGATCCATGTGTGGTCTCTCAAGAAAGCACACATTTCAATGACTCTGGTTGTTCTTAGTAAAAAGAACACACATGGAATGACACTGGTGGATCCATAGGTGGCATGTGAAAAGAACACACACTTCAATGACTCTGGTTGTTGTTACTAAAAAGAACACACATGCAATGACAGTGGTTGTTGTTACTAAAAAGAACACACATGCAATGACATTGGTAGATCCATATGTGGATTGTGAAAAGAGAACACACGCAATGACTCCAGTTGTTGTTAGTGAAAAGAACATACATGCAATGACACTGGTGGATCCATGTGTGGTCTCTGTAGAGAACACACATTTCAATGACACTGGTGGATCCAAATGTGGTATGTGAAAAGAACACACATGCAATGACTCTGGTTGTTGTTAGTGAAATGAACACACATGCAATGACACTGGTGGATCCATAGGTGGTATGTGAGAAGAACACACATTTGAATGACTCTGGTTGTTGTTACTAAAAAGAACACACATGCAATGACACTGGTGGATCCGTGGGTGGATTGTGAAAAGAGCACACATGCAATGACACTGGTGGATCCATATGTGGTATGTGAAAAGAACACACATGCAATGACTCTAGCTGTTGTTAGTGAAAAGTACATACATGCAATGACACTAGTGGATCCATGTGTGGTGTCTGAAGAGAGCACACATTTCAATGACTCTGGTTGTTGTTAGTGAAAAGAACACATATGCAATGACACTGGTGGATCCATGTGTGGTCTCTAAAGAGAACACACAAGCAATGACACTGGTTGTTGTTACTAAAAAGATCACACATGCAATGACACTGGTGGATCCATGTGTGGATTGTGAAGAGAACACACATGCAATGACACTGGTGGATCCATAGGTGGTATGTGAGAAGACCAGCCATGAAATGACTCTGGTTGTTGTTAGTAAAAAGAACACACATGCAATGACACTGGTGGATCCATAGGTGGGTTGTGAAAAGAGCACACATGCAATGACTCTAGTTGTTGTTAGTGAAAAGAACACACATACAATGACACTGGTTGTTGTTACTAAAAAGAACACACATGCAATAACACTGGTGGATCCATATGTGGATTGTGAAAAGAGCACACATGCAATGACTCCAATTGTTGTTAGTGAAAAGAACATACATGCAAAGACACTAGTGGATCCATGTGTGGTATCTGTAGAGAACACACATTTCAATGACACTGGTGGATCCATATGTGGTATGTGAAAAGAACACACATGCAATGACTCTGGTTGTTATTAGTGAAAAGAATACACATGCAATGACACTCGTGGATCCATAGGTGGTATGCGAAAAGAACACACATTTCAATGACTCTGGTTGTTGTTACTAAAAGAACACACATGCAATGACACTTGGTAAAAGAACACACATGCATGCAAAATATGCAATGACATTGGTGGTGGTGAAAAGACACCACAAAAAGAGCACAAATTGTGGTTAGTGAAAAGAACATACATGCAATGACATCAGGATCCATGTGTGGTCTCTGTAGAGAACACACATTTCAATGACACTGGTGGATCCATATGTGGTATGTGAAAAGAACACACATGCAATGACTCTGGTTGTTGTTAGTGAAATGAACACACATGCAATGACACTGGTGGATCCATAGGTGGTATGTGAGAAGAACACACATTTGAATGACTCTGGTTGTTGTTACTAAAAAGAACACACATGCAATGACACTGGTGGATCCATGGGTGGATTGTGGAAAGAGCACACATGCAATGACACTGGTGGATCCATATGTGGTATGTGTAAAGAACACACATGCAATGACTCTAGTTGTTGTTAGTGAAAAGTACATACATGCAATGACACTAGTGGATCCATGTGTGGTGTCTGAAGAGAACACACATTTCAGTGACTCTGGTTGTTGTTAGTGAAAAGAACACACATGCAATGACACTGGTGGATCCATGTGTGGTCTCTGAAGAGAACACACAAGCAATGACACTGGTTATTGTTACTAAAAAGATCACACATGCAATGACACTGGTGGATCCATGTGTGGATTGTGAAGAGAACACACATGCAATGACACTGGTGGATCCATAGGTGGTATGTGAGAAGACCAGCCATGAAATGACTCTGGTTGTTGTTAGTAAAAAGAACACACATGCAATGACACTGGTGGATCCATAGGTGGATTGTGAAAAGATCACACATGCAATGACTCTAGTTGTTGTTAGTGAAAAGAACACACATACAATGACACTGGTTGTTGTTACTAAAAAGAACACACATGCAATAACACTGGTGGATCCATATGTGGATTGTGAAAAGAGCACACATGCAATGACTCCAGTTGTTGTTAGTGAAAAGAACATACATGCAAAGACACTAGTGGATCCATGTGTGGTCTCTGTAGAGAACACACATTTCAATGACACTAGTGGATCCATATGTGGTATGTGAAAAGAACACACATGCAATGACTCTGGTTGTTATTAGTGAAAAGAACACACATGCAATGACACTCGTGGATCCATAGGTGGTATGTGAAAAGAACACACATTTCAATGACTCTGGTTGTTGTTACTAAAAATAACACACATGCAATGACATTGGTGGATTCATGGGTGCATTGTGAAAAGAGCACACATGCAATGACACCGGTGGATCCATATATGGTATGTGAAAAGAACACACATGCAATGACTCCAGTTGTTGTTAGTGAAAAGAACACACATGCCATGACACTGGTGGATCCATGTGTGGTCTCTGAAGAGAACACACATGCAATGACACCGGTTGTTGTTACTAAAAGGAACACACATGCAATGAAACTGGTGGATCCATAGGTGGTATGTGAGAAGAACAACCATGAAATGACTCTGGTTGTTGTTAGTAAAAAGAACACACATGCAATGACTCCAGTTGTTGTTAGTGAAAAGAAAACACATGCAATGACTCCAGTTGTTGTTAGTGAAAAGAACATACATGCAATGACACCGATGGATCCATGTGTGGTATCTCAAGAGAGCACACATTTCAATAACTCTGGTTGTTGTTAGTAAAAAGAACACACATGCAATGACACTGGTGGATCCATAGGTGGTCTCTGAAGAGAGCACACATGCAATGAATCGAGTTGTTGTTAGTGAAAAGAACACACCTGCAGTGACACTGGTTGTTGTTACTAAAAAGAACACACATGCAATGACACTGGTGGATCCATATGTGGATTGTGAAAAGAGCACACATGCAATGACTCCAGTTGTTGTTAGTGAAAAGAACATACATGCAATGACACTGGTGGATCCATGTGTGGTCTCTGTAGAGAACACACATTTCAATGAAATTGGTGGATCCATATGTGGTATGTGAAAAGAACACACATGCAATGACTCTGGTTGTTGTTAGTGAAAAGAACACACATGCAATGACACTGGTGGATCCATAAATGGTATCTGAGAAGAACACACATATTAATGACTCTGGTTGTTGTTACTAAAAATAACACAGATGCAATGACACTGGTGGATCCATGGATGGATTGTGAAAAGAGCACACATGCAATGACACCGGTGGATCCATATATGGTATGTGAAAAGAACACACATGCAATGACTCCAGTTGTTGTTAATGAAAAGAACACACATGCAATGACACTGGTGGATCCATGTGTGGTCTCTAAAGAGAACAAAGATGCAATGACACCGGTTGTTGTTACTAAAAAGAACACACATGCGATGACACTGGTGGATCCATAGGTGGTATGTGAGAAGAATAGCCATGAAATGACTCTGGTTGTTGTTAGTAAAAAGAACACACATGCAATGACTCCAGTTGTTGTTAGTGAAAAGAACACACATGCAATGACTCCAATTGTTGTTAGTGAAAAGAACATACATGCAATGACACCGGTGGATCCATGTGTGGTCTCTCAAGAAAGCACACATTTCAATGACTCTGGTTGTTCTTAGTAAAAAGAACACACATGGAATGACACTGGTGGATCCATAGGTGGCATGTGAAAAGAACACACACTTCAATGACTCGTTGTTGTTAAAAAGAACACACATGCAATGACAGTGGTTGTTGTTACTAAAAAGAACACACATGCAATGACATTGGTAGATCCATATGTGGATTGTGAAAAGACAACACAAGCAATGACTCCAGTTGTTGTTAGTGAAAAGAACATACATGCAATGACACAGGTGGATCCATGTGTGGTCTCTGTAGAGAACACACATTTCAATGACACTGGTGGATCCATATGTGGTATGTGAAAAGAACACACATGCAATGACTCTGGTTGTTGTTAGTGAAATGAACACACATGCAATGACACTGATGGATCCATAGTTTGTATTTGTGAAGAACACACATTTGAATGACTCTAGTTGTTGTTTCTAAAAAGAACACACATGCAATGACACTGTGGATCCGTGGTGGATTGTGAAAAGAGCACACATGCAATGACACTGTGGATCCATATGTGGTATGTGAAAAGAACACACATGCAATGACTCTAGCTGTTGTTAGTGAAAAGTACATACATGCAATGACACTAGTGGATCCATGTGTGGTGTCTGAAGAGAGAACACATTTCAATGACTCTGGTTGTTGTTAGTGAAAAGAACACATATGCAATGACACTGGATCCATGTGTGGTCTCTAAAGAGAACACACAAGCAATGACACTGGTTGTTGTTACTAAAAAGATCACACATGCAATGACACTGGTGGATCCATGTGTGGATTGTGAAGAGAACACACATGCAATGACACAGGAGGATCCATATGTGGTATGTGAGAAGACCAGCCATGCAATGACTCTGGTTGTTGTTAGTAAAAAGAACACACATGCAATGACACTGGTGGATCCATAGGTGGGTTGTGAAAAGAGCACACATGCAATGACTCTAGTTGTTGTTAGTGAAAAGAACACACATACAATGACACTGGTTGTTGTTAGTTACTAAAAAGAACACACATGCAATAACACTGTGGATCCATATGTGGATTGTGAAAGAGCACACATGCAATGACTCAATTGTTGTTAGTGAAAAGAACATACATGCAAAGACACTAGTGGATCCATGTGTGGTATCTCAGAGAGAACACACATTCAATGACACTGGTGGATCCATATGTGGTATGTGAAAAGAACACACATGCAATGACTCTGGTTGTTATTAGTGAAAAGAATACACATGCAATGACACTCGTGGATCCATAGGTGGTATGCGAAAAGAACACACATTTCAATGACTCTGGTTGTTGTTACTAAAAATAACACACATGCAATGACACCGGAGGATCCATATGTGGTATGTGAAAAGAACACACATGCAATGACTCGGTTGTTGTTAGTGAAAAGAACACACATGCAATGACATCAGGATCCATGTGGTCTCCAAGAGAACACACATGCAATGAAACCCGTTGTTGTTACTAAAAAGAACACACATGCAATGACACCAAGGATCCATAGGTGGTATGTGAGAAGAACGCCATGCAATGACACCGGTTGTTGTTAGTGAAAAGAACACACATGCAATGACTCCATTTGTTGTTAGTGAAAAGAACACACATGCCATGACTCCAGTTGTTGTTAGTGAAAAGAACATACATGCAATGACACCGGTGGATCCATGTGTGGTCTCTCAAGAGAGCACACATTTCAATGACTCTGGTTGTTGTTAGTAAAAAGAATACACATGCAATGACACTGGTGGATCCATAGGTGGATTGTGAAAAGAGCACACATGCAATGACTCCAGTTGTTGTTAGTGAAAAGAACATACATGCAATGACACTGGTGGATCCACGTGTGGTCTCTGTAGAGAACACATATTTCAATGACACTGGTGGATCCATATGTGGTATGTGAAAAGAACACACATGCAATGAATCTGGTTCTTGTTAGTGAAAAGACACACATGCAATGACACTGGTGGATCCATGTTTGGTCTCTAAAGAGAACAAAGATGCAATGACACCGGTTGTTGTTACTAAAAAGAACACACATGCAATGACACTGGTGGATCCATAGGTGGTATGTGAGAAGAACAACCATGAAATGACTCTGGTTGGTGTTAGTAAAAAGAACACACATACAATGACTCTGGTTATTGTGAGTGAAAAGAACACACATGCAATGACACTGGTGGATCCATAAGTGGTATGTGAGAAGAACACACATATTAATGACTCTAGTTGTTGTTACTAAAAATAACACAGATGCAATGACAATGGTGGATCCATGGGTGGATTGTGAAAAGAGCACACATGCAATGACACCGGTGGATCCATATGTGGTATGTGAAAAGAACACACATGCAATGACTCCAGTTGTTGTTAGTGAAAAGAACACACATGCAATGACACTGGTGGATCCATGTGTGGTCTCTAAAGAGAACAAAGATGCAATGACACCGGTTGTTGTTACTAAAAAGAACACACATGCAATGACACTGGTGGATCCATAGGTGGTATGTGAGAAGAACAGCCATGTAATGACTCTGGTTGTTGTTAGTAAAAAGAACACACATGCAATGACTCCAGTTGTTGTTAGTGAAAAGAACACACATGCAATGACTCCAGTTGTTGTTAGTGAAAAGAACATACATGCAATGACACCGGTGGATCCATGTGTGGTCTCTCAAGAAAGCACACATTTCAATGACTCCGGTTGTTGTTTGTAAAAAGAACACACATGGAATGACACTAGTGGATCCATACGTGGTATGTGAAAAGAACACACACTTCAATGACTCTAGTTGTTGTTACTAAAAAGAACACACATGCAATGACAGTGGTTGTTGTTACTAAAAAGAACACACATGCAATGACATTGGTGGATCCATATGTGGATTGTGAAAAGAGCACACATGCAATGACTCCAGTTGTTGTTAGTGAAAAGAACATACATGCAATGACACTGGTGTATCCATGTGTGGTCTCTGTAGAGAACACACATTTCAATGACACTGGTGGATCCATATGTGGTATGTGAAAAGAACACACATGCAATGACACTGGTGGATCCATGTCTGGTCTCTGAAGAGAACACACATGCAATGACACTGGTTGTTGTTACTAAAAAGATCACACATGCAATGACACTGGTGGATTCATAGGTGGTATGTGAGAAGACCAGCCATGAAATTACTTTGGTTGTTGTTAGTAAAAAGAACACACATGCAATGACACTGGTGGATCCATAGGTGGATTGTGAAAAGAGCACACATGCAATGACTCCAGTTGTTGTTAGTGAAAAGAACACACATGCAATGGCACTGATTGTTGTTACTAAATAGAACATGCATGCAATGACACTGGTGGATCCATATGTGGATTGTGAAAAGAGCACACATGCAATGACTCTAGTTGTTGTTAGTGAAAAGAACATACATGCAATGACACTGGTGGATCCATGTGTGGTCTCTGTAGAGAACACACATTTCAATGACACTGGTGGATCCATATGTGGTCTGTGAAAAGAACACACATGCAATGACTCTGGTTCTTGTTAGTGAAAAGAACACACATGCAATGACACTCGTGGATCCATAGGTGGTATGTGAAAAGAACACACATTTCAATGACTCTGGTTGTTGTTAGTAAAAAGAACACACATGCAATGACACTGGTGGATCCATAGGTGGTCTCTGAAGAGAGCACACATGCAATGACTCCAGTTGTTGTTAGTGAAAAGAACACACCTGCAATGACACTGGTTGTTGTTACTAAAAGGAACACACATGCAATGACACTGGTGGATCCATATGTGGATTGTGAAAAGAGAACACATGCAATGACTCCAGTTGTTGTTAGTGAAAAGAACATACATGCAATAACACTGGTGGATCCATGTGTGGTCTCTATAGAGAACACACATTTCAATGACATCGGTGGATCCATATGTGGTATGTGAAAAGAACACACATGCAATGACTCTGGTTGTTGTTAGTGAAAAGAACACACATGCAATGACACTGGTTGATCCATAAATGGTATGTGAGAAGAACACACATATTAATGACTCTGGTTGTTGTTACTAAAAATAACACAGATGCAATGACACTGGTGGATCCATGGGTGGATTGTGAAAAGAGCACACATGCCATGACACCGGTGGATCCATATGTGGTATGTGAAAAGAACACACATGCAATGACTCCAGTTGTTGTTAGTGAAAAGAACACACATGCCATGACACTGGTGGATCCATGTGTGGTCTCTGAAGAGAACACACATGCAATGACACCGGTTGTTGTTACTAAAAGGAACACACATGCAATGAAACTGGTGGATCCATAGGTGGTATGTGAGAAGAACAACCATGAAATGACTCTGGTTGTTGTTAGTAAAAAGAACACACATGTAATGACTCCAGTTGTTGTTAGTGAAAAGAAAACACATGCAATGACTCCAGTTGTTGTTAGTGAAAAGAACATACATGCAATGACACCGATGGATCCATGTGTGGTATCTCAAGAGAGCACACATTTCAATAACTCTGGTTGTTGTTAGTAAAAAGAACACACATGCAATGACACTGGTGGATCCATAGGTGGTCTCTGAAGAGAGCACACATGCAATGAATCGAGTTGTTGTTAGTGAAAAGAACACACCTGCAGTGACACTGGTTGTTGTTACTAAAAAGAACACACATGCAATGACACTGGTGGATCCATATGTGGATTGTGAAAAGAGCACACATGCAATGACTCCAGTTGTTGTTAGTGAAAAGAACATACATGCAATGACACTGGTGGATCCATGTGTGGTCTCTGTAGAGAACACACATTTCAATGAAATTGGTGGATCCATATGTGGTATGTGAAAAGAACACACATGCAATGACTCTGGTTGTTGTTAGTGAAAAGAACACACATGCAATGACACTGGTGGATCCATAAATGGTATCTGAGAAGAACACACATATTAATGACTCTGGTTGTTGTTACTAAAAATAACACAGATGCAATGACACTGGTGGATCCATGGATGGATTGTGAAAAGAGCACATGCAATGACACGGTGGATCCATATATGGTATGTGAAAAGAACACACATGCAATGACTCCAGTTGTTGTTAATGAAAAGAACACACATGCAATGACACTGGTGGATCCATGTGTGGTCTCTAAAGAGAACAAAGATGCAATGACACCGGTTGTTGTTACTAAAAAGAACACACATGCGATGACACTGGTGGATCCATAGGTGGTATGTGAGAAGAATAGCCATGAAATGACTCTGGTTGTTGTTAGTAAAAAGAACACACATGCAATGACTCCAGTTGTTGTTAGTGAAAAGAACACACATGCAATGACTCCAATTGTTGTTAGTGAAAAGAACATACATGCAATGACACCGGTGGATCCATGTGTGGTCTCTCAAGAAAGCACACATTTCAATGACTCTGGTTGTTCTTAGTAAAAAGAACACACATGGAATGACACTGGTGGATCCATAGGTGGCATGTGAAAAGAACACACACTTCAATGACTCTGGTTGTTGTTACTAAAAAGAACACACATGCAATGACAGTGGTTGTTGTTACTAAAAAGAACACACATGCAATGACATTGGTAGATCCATATGTGGATTGTGAAAAGAGAACACACGCAATGACTCCAGTTGTTGTTAGTGAAAAGAACATACATGCAATGACATCGGTGGATCCATGTGTGGTCTCTGAGAACACACATTTCAATGACACTGTGGATCCAAATGTGGTATGTGAAAAGAACACACATGCAATGACTCTGGTTGTTGTTAGTGAAATGAACACACATGCAATGACACTGGTGGATCCATAGGTGGTATGTGAGAAGAACACACATTTGAATGACTCTGGTTGTTGTTACTAAAAAGAACACACATGCAATGACACTGGTGGATCCGTGGGTGGATTGTGAAAAGAGCACACATGCAATGACACTGGTGGATCCATATGTGGTATGTGAAAAGAACACACATGCAATGACTCTAGCTGTTGTTAGTGAAAAGTACATACATGCAATGACACTAGTGGATCCATGTGTGGTGTCTGAAGAGAGCACACATTTCAATGACTCTGGTTGTTGTTAGTGAAAAGAACACATATGCAATGACACTGGTGGATCCATGTGTGGTCTCTAAAGAGAACACACAAGCAATGACACTGGTTGTTGTTACTAAAAAGATCACACATGCAATGACACTGGTGGATCCATGTGTGGATTGTGAAGAGAACACACATGCAATGACACTGGTGGATCCATAGGTGGTATGTGAGAAGACCAGCCATGAAATGACTCTGGTTGTTGTTAGTAAAAAGAACACACATGCAATGACACTGGTGGATCCATAGGTGGGTTGTGAAAAGAGCACACATGCAATGACTCTAGTTGTTGTTAGTGAAAAGAACACACATACAATGACACTGGTTGTTGTTACTAAAAAGAACACACATGCAATAACACTGGTGGATCCATATGTGGATTGTGAAAAGAGCACACATGCAATGACTCCAATTGTTGTTAGTGAAAAGAACATACATGCAAAGACACTAGTGGATCCATGTGTGGTATCTGTAGAGAACACACATTTCAATGACACTGGTGGATCCATATGTGGTATGTGAAAAGAACACACATGCAATGACTCTGGTTGTTATTAGTGAAAAGAATACACATGCAATGACACTCGTGGATCCATAGGTGGTATGCGAAAAGAACACACATTTCAATGACTCTGGTTGTTGTTACTAAAAATAACACACATGCAATGACACCGGAGGATCCATATGTGGTATGTGAAAAGAACACACATGCAATGACTCCAGTTGTTGTTAGTGAAAAGAACACACATGCAATGACACTGGTGGATCCATGTGTGGTCTCTGAAGAGAACACACATGCAATGACACCCGTTGTTGTTACTAAAAAGAACACACATGCAATGACACTGGCGGATCCATAGGTGGTATGTGAGAAGAACGGCCATGAAATGACTCTGGTTGTTGTTAGTGAAAAGAACACACATGCAATGACTCCATTTGTTGTTAGTGAAAAGAACACACATGCCATGACTCCAGTTGTTGTTAGTGAAAAGAACATACATGCAATGACACCGGTGGATCCATGTGTGGTCTCTCAAGAGAGCACACATTTCAATGACTCTGGTTGTTGTTAGTAAAAAGAATACACATGCAATGACACTGGTGGATCCATAGGTGGATTGTGAAAAGAGCACACATGCAATGACTCCAGTTGTTGTTAGTGAAAAGAACATACATGCAATGACACTGGTGGATCCATGTGTGGTCTCTGTAGAGAACACATATTTCAATGACACTGGTGGATCCATATGTGGTATGTGAAAAGAACACACATGCAATGAATCTGGTTCTTGTTAGTGAAAAGACACACATGCAATGACACTGGTGGATCCATGTTTGGTCTCTAAAGAGAACAAAGATGCAATGACACCGGTTGTTGTTACTAAAAAGAACACACATGCAATGACACTGGTGGATCCATAGGTGGTATGTGAGAAGAACAACCATGAAATGACTCTGGTTGGTGTTAGTAAAAAGAACACACATACAATGACTCTGGTTATTGTGAGTGAAAAGAACACACATGCAATGACACTGGTGGATCCATAAGTGGTATGTGAGAAGAACACACATATTAATGACTCTAGTTGTTGTTACTAAAAATAACACAGATGCAATGACAATGGTGGATCCATGGGTGGATTGTGAAAAGAGCACACATGCAATGACACCGGTGGATCCATATGTGGTATGTGAAAAGAACACACATGCAATGACTCCAGTTGTTGTTAGTGAAAAGAACACACATGCAATGACACTGGTGGATCCATGTGTGGTCTCTAAAGAGAACAAAGATGCAATGACACCGGTTGTTGTTACTAAAAAGAACACACATGCAATGACACTGGTGGATCCATAGGTGGTATGTGAGAAGAACAGCCATGTAATGACTCTGGTTGTTGTTAGTAAAAAGAACACACATGCAATGACTCCAGTTGTTGTTAGTGAAAAGAACACACATGCAATGACTCCAGTTGTTGTTAGTGAAAAGAACATACATGCAATGACACCGGTGGATCCATGTGGTCTCTCAAGAAAGCACACATTTCAATGACTCCGGTTGTTGTTTGTAAAAAGAACACACATGGAATGACACTAGTGGATCCATAGGTGGTATGTGAAAAGAACACACACTTCAATGACTCTAGTTGTTGTTACTAAAAAGAACACACATGCAATGACAGTGGTTGTTGTTACTAAAAAGAACACACATGCAATGACATTGGTGGATCCATATGTGGATTGTGAAAAGAGCACACATGCAATGACTCCAGTTGTTGTTAGTGAAAAGAACATACATGCAATGACACTGGTGTATCCATGTGTGGTCTCTGTAGAGAACACACATTTCAATGACACTGGTGGATCCATATGTGGTATGTGAAAAGAACACACATGCAATGACACTGGTGGATCCATGTCTGGTCTCTGAAGAGAACACACATGCAATGACACTGGTTGTTGTTACTAAAAAGATCACACATGCAATGACACTGGTGGATTCATAGGTGGTATGTGAGAAGACCATCCATGAAATGACTTTGGTTGTTGTTAGTAAAAAGAACACACATGCAATGACACTGGTGGATCCATAGGTGGATTGTGAAAAGAGCACACATGCAATGACTCCAGTTGTTGTTAGTGAAAAGAACACACATGCAATGGCACTGATTGTTGTTACTAAATAGAACACGCATGCAATGACACTGGTGGATCCATATGTGGATTGTGAAAAGAGCACACATGCAATGACTCTAGTTGTTGTTAGTGAAAAGAACATACATGCAATGACACTGGTGGATCCATGTGTGGTCTCTGTAGAGAACACACATTTCAATGACACTGGTGGATCCATCTGTGGTCTGTGAAAAGAACACACATGCAATGACTCTGGTTCTTGTTAGTGAAAAGAACACACATGCAATGACACTCGTGGATCCATAGGTGGTATGTGAAAAGAACACACATTTCAATGACTCTGGTTGTTGTTAGTAAAAAGAACACACATGCAATGACACTGGTGGATCCATAGGTGGTCTCTGAAGAGAGCACACATGCAATGACTCCAGTTGTTGTTAGTGAAAAGAACACACCTGCAATGACACTGGTTGTTGTTACTAAAAGGAACACACATGCAATGACACTGGTGGATCCATATGTGGATTGTGAAAAGAGAACACATGCAATGACTCCAGTTGTTGTTAGTGAAAAGAACATACATGCAATAACACTGGTGGATCCATGTGTGGTCTCTATAGAGAACACACATTTCAATGACATCGGTGGATCCATATGTGGTATGTGAAAAGAACACACATGCAATGACTCTGGTTGTTGTTAGTGAAAAGAACACACATGCAATGACACTGGTTGATCCATAAATGGTATGTGAGAAGAACACACATATTAATGACTCTGGTTGTTGTTACTAAAAATAACACAGATGCAATGACACTGGTGGATCCATGGGTGGATTGTGAAAAGAGCACACATGCCATGACACCGGTGGATCCATATGTGGTATGTGAAAAGAACACACATGCAATGACTCCAGTTGTTGTTAGTGAAAAGAACACACATGCAATGACACTGGTGGATGCATGTGTGGTCTCTAAAGAGAACACAGATGCAATGACACCGGTTGCTGTTACTAAAAATAACACACATGCAATCACACTGGTGGATCCATAGGTGGTATGTGAGAAGAACAGCCATGAAATGACTCTGGTTGTTGTTAGTAAAAAGAACACACATGCAATGACTCCAGTTGTTCTTAGTGAAAAGAACACACATCCAATGACTCCAATTGTTGTTAGTGAAAAGAACATACATGCAATGACACCGGTGGATCCATGTGTGGTCTCTCAAGAAAGCACACATTTCAATGACTCTGGTTGTTGTTAGTAAAAAGAACACACATGCAATGACACTGGTGGATCCATAGGTGGTATGTGAAAAGAACACACATTTCAATGACTCTGGTTGTTGTTACTAAAAAGAACACACATGCAATGACACTGGTTGTTGTTACTAAAAAGAACACACATGCAATGACACTGGTGGATCCATATGTGGATTGTGAAAAGAGCACACATGCAATGACTCCAGTTGTTGTTTGTGAAAAGAACATACATGCAATGACACTGGTGGATCCATGTGTGGTCTTTGTAGAGAACACACATTTCAATGACACTTGTGGATCCATATGTGGTATGTGAAAAGAACACACATGCAATGACTCTGGTTGTTGTTAGTGAAATGAACACACATGGAATGACACTGGTGGATCCATAGGTGGTATGTGAGAAGAACACACATTTGAATGACTCTGGTTGTTGTTACTAAAAAGAACACACATGCAATGACACTGGTGGATCCATGGGTGGATTGTGAAAAGAGCACACATGCAATGACACTGGTGGATCCATATGTGGTATGAGAAAAGAACACACATGCAATGACTCTAGTTGTTGTTAGTGAAAAGTACATACATGCAATGACACTAGTGGATCCATGTGTGGTCTCTGAAGAGAGCACACATTTCAATGACTCTGGTTGTTGTTAGTGAAATGAACACACATGGAATGACACTGGTGGATCCTTAGGTGGTATGTGAGAAGAACACGCATTTGAATGACTCTGGTTGTTGTTACTAAAAATAACACAGATGCAATGACACAGGTGGATCCATGGGTGGATTGTGAAAAGAGCACACATGCAATGACACCGGTGGATCCATATGTGGTATGTGAAAAGAACACACATGCAATGACTCCAGTTGTTGTTAGTGAAAAGAACACACATGCAATGACACTGGTGGATCCATGTGTGGTCTCTAAAGAGAACACAGATGCAATGACACCGGTTGTTACTAAAAATAACACACATGCCATGACACTGGTGGATCCATAGGTGGTATGTGAGAAGAATAGCCATGAAATGACTCTGGTTGTTGTTAGTAAAAAGAACACACATGCAATGACTCCAATTGTTGTTAGTGAAAAGAACACACATGCAATGACTCCAATTGTTGTTAGTGAAAAGAACATACATGCAATGACACCGATGGATCCATGTGTGGTCTCTCAAGAAAGCACACATTTCAATGACTCTGGTTGTTGTTAGTAAAAAGAACACACATGCAATGACACTGGAGGATCCATAGGTGGTATGTGAAAAGAACACACATTTCAATGACTCTGGTTGTTGTTACTAAAAAGAACACACATGCAATGACATTGGTTGTTGTTACTAAAAAGAACACACATGCAGTGACACTGGTGGATCCATATGTGGATTGTGAAAAGAGCACACATGCAATGACTCCAGTTGTTGTTAGTGAAAAGAACATACATGCAATGACACTGGTGGATCCATGTGTGGTCTCTGTAGAGAACACACATTTCAATGACACTGGTGGATCCATATGTGGTACGTGAAAAGAACACACATGCAATGACTCTGGTTGTTGTTAGTGAAATGAACACACATGGAATGACACTGGTGGATCCATAGGTGGTATGTGAGAAGAACACACATTTGAATGACTCTGGTTGTTGTTACTAAAAAGAACACACATGCAATGACACTGGTGGATCCATGGGTGGATTGTGAAAAGAGCACACATGCAATGGGACTGGTGGATCCATATGTGGTATGTGAAAAGAACACACATGCAATGACTATAGTTGTTGTTAGTGAAAAGTACATACATGCAATGACACTAGTGGATCCATATGTGGTCTCTGAAGAGAGCACACATTTCAATGACTCTGGTTGTTTTTTGTGAAAAGAACA
The DNA here is from genome assembly GCA_023614405.1 of Avena insularis. NCBI lineage: Eukaryota > Viridiplantae > Streptophyta > Magnoliopsida > Poales > Poaceae > Avena > Avena insularis. Next base: position 51,799 of record JAJUPC010000562.1, on the reverse strand, counting down.
CACATGCAATGACAATGGCGGATCCGTGTGTGGTCTCTGAAGAGAACACACATGCAATGACACTGGTTGTTGTTACTAAAAAGATCACACATGCAATGACACTGGTGGATCCATGTGTGGATTGTGAAGAGAACACACATGCAATGACACTGGTGGATCCATAGGTTGTATGTGAGAAGACCAGCCATGAAATGACTCTGGTTGTTGTTAGTAAAAAGAACACACATGCAATGACACTGGTGGATCCATAGGTGTATTGTGAAAAGAACACACATGCAATGACACTGGTTGTTGTTACTAAAAAGAACACACATGCAATGACACTGGTGGATCCATATGTGGATTGTGAAAAGAGAACACATGCAATGACTCCAGTTGTTGTTAGTGAAAAGAACATACATGCAATGACACTGGTGGATCCATGTGTGGTCTCTGTAGAGAACACACATGTCAATGACACTGGTGGATCCATATGTGGTATGTGAAGAGAACACACATGCAATGACTCTGGTTGTTGTTAGTGAAAAGAACACACATGCAATGACACTCGTGGATCCATAGGTGGTATGTGAAAAGAACACACATTTCAATGACTCTGGTTGTTGTTACTAAAAATAACACACATGCAATGACATTGGTGGATTCATGGGTGGATTGTCAAAAGAGCACACATGCAATGACACCGGTAGATCCATATATGGTATGTGAAAAGAACACACATGCAATGACTCCAGTTGTTGTTAGTGAAAAGAACACACATGCAATGACACTGGTGGATCCATGTGTGGTATCTGAAGAGAACACACATGCAATGACACCCGTTGTTGTTACTAAAAAGAACACACATGAAATGACACTAGTGGATCCATAGGTGGTATGTGAGAAGAACAGCCATGAAATGACTCTAGTTGTTGTTAGTAAAAAGAACACACATGCAATGACTCCAGTTGTTGTTAGTGAAAAGAACACACATGCAATGACTCTAGTTGTTGTTAGTGAAAAGAACATACATGCAATGACACCGGTGGATCCATGTGTGGTCTCTCAAGAGAGCACACATTTCAATGACTCTGGTTGTTGTTCGTAAAAAGAATAAACATGCAATGACACTGGTGGATCCATAGGTGGATTGTGAAAAGAGCACATATGCAATGACTCCAGTTGTTGTTAGTGAAAAGAACACAGATGCAATGACACTAGTTGTTGTTACTAAAAAGAACACACATGCAATGACACTGGTGGATCCATATGTGGATTGTGAAAAGAGCACACATGCAATGACTCCAGTTGTTATTAGCGAAAAGAACATACATGCAATGACACTGGTGGATCCATGTGTGGTCTCTGTAGAGAACACACATTTCAATGACATTGGTGGATCCATATGTGGTATGTGTAAAGAACACACATACAATGACTCTAGTTGTTGTTAGTGAAAAGAACACACATGCAATGACCCTGGTGGATCCATAAGTGGTATGTGAGAAGAACACACATATTAATGACTCTGGTTGTTGTTACTAAAAATAACCACACATGCAATGACACTGGTGGATCCATGGGTGGATTGTGAAAAGAGCACACATGCAATGACACTGGTGGATCCATATGTGGTATGTGCAAAGAACACACATGCAATGACTCTAGTTGTTTTTAGTGAAAAGAACACACATGCAATGACACTAGTGGATCCATGTGTTGTCTCTGAAGAGAACACACATGCAATGACACGGTTGTTGTTACTAAAAAGAACACACATGCAATGACACTGGTGGATCCATAGGTGGTATGTGAGAAGAACAACCATGAAATGACTCTGGTTGTTATGAGTAAAAAGAACACACATGCAATGACTCCAGTTGTTGTTAGTGAAAAGAACACACATGCAATGACTCTAGTTGTTGTTAGTGAAAAGAACATACATGCAATGACACCGGTGGATCCATGTGTGGTCTCTCAAGAGAGCACACATTTCAATAACTCTGGTTGTTGTTAGTAAAAAGAACACACATGCAATGACACTGGTGGATCCATAGGTGGTCTCTGAAGAGAGCACACATGCAATGACTCCAGTTGTTGTTAGTGAAAAGAACACACCTGCAATGACACTGGTTATTGTTACTAAAAAGAACACACATGCAATGACACTGGTGGATCCATATGTGGATTGTGAAAAGAGCACACATGCAATGACTCTAGTTGTTGTTAGTGAAAAGAACATACATGCAATGACACTGGTGGAATCATGTGTGGTCTCTGTAGAGAACACACATTTCAATGACATTGGTGGATCCATATGTGGTATGTGAAAAGAACACACATGCAATGACTCTGGTTGTTGTTAGTGAAAAGAACACACATGCAATGACACTGGTGGATCCATAAATGGTATGTGAGAAGAACACACATATTAATGACTCTGGTTGTTGTTACTAAAAATAACACAGACGCAATGACACTGGTGGATCCATATGTGGATTGTGAAAAGAGCACACATGCAATGACTCCAGTTGTTGTTAGTGAAAAGAACATACATGCAATGACACTGGTGGATCCATATGTGGATTGTGAAAAGAGCACACATGCAATGACTCCAGTTGTTGTTAGTGAAAAGAACATACATGCAATGACACTGGTGGATCCATGTGTAGTATCTGTAGAGAACACATATTTCAATGACATTGGTGGATCCATATGTGGATTGTGAAAAGAACACACATGCAATGACTCTGGTTGTTGTTAGTGAAAAAACACACATGCAATGACACTGGTGGATCCATAAATGGTATGTGATAAGAACACACATATTAATGACTCTGGTTATTGTTACTAAAAATAACACAGATGCAATGACACTGGTGGATCCATGGGTGGATTGTGAAAAGAACCGGTGGATCCATATGTGGTATGTGAAAAGAACACACATGCAATGACTCCATTTGTTGTTAGTGAAAAGAACACACATGCAATGACACTGGTGGATCCATGTGTGGTCTCTAAAGAGAACACAGATGCAATGACACCGGTTGTTGTTACTAAAAAGAACACACATGCAATGACACTGGTGGATCCATAGGTGTTATGTGAGAAGAACAGCGATGAAATGACTCTGGTTGTTGTTAGTAAAAAGAACACACATGCAATGAGTCCAGTTGTTGTTAGTGAAAAGAACACACATGCAATGACTCCAATTGTTGTTAGTGAAAAGAACATACATGCAATGACACCGGTGGATCCATGTGTGGTCTCTCAAGAAAGCACACATTTCAATGACTCTGGTTGTTGTTAGTAAAACGAACACACATGCAATGACACTGGTGGATCCATAGGTGGTATGTGAAAAGAACACACATTTCAATGTCTCTGGTTGTTGTTACTAAAAAGAACACACATGCAATGACACTGGTTGTTGTTACTAAAAAGAACACACATGCAATGACACTGGTGGATCCATATGTGGATTGTGAAAAGAGCACACATGCAATGACTCCAGTTGTTGTTAGTGAAAAGAACATACATGCAATAACACTGGTGGATCCATGTGTGGTCTCTGTAGAGAACACACATTTCAGTGACACTGGTGGATCCATATGTGGTATGTGAAAAGAACACACATGCAATGACTCTGGTTGTTGTTAGTGAAATGAACACACATGGAATGACACTGGTGGATCCATAGGTGGTATGTGAGAAGAACACACATTTGAATGACTCTGGTTGTTGTTACTAAAAAGAACACACATGCAATGACACTGGTTTATCCATGGGTGGATTCTGAAAAGAGCACACATGCAATGACACTGGTGGATCCATATGTGGTATGTGAAAAGAACACACATGCAATGACTCTAGTTGTTGTTAGTGAAAAGTACATACATGCAATGACAATGTGGATCCATGTGTGGTTTCTAAAGAGAGCACATATTTCAATGACTCTGGTTGTTGTTAGTGAAAAGAACACACATGCTATGACACTGGTGGATCCATGTGTGGTCTCTGAAGAGAACACACATGCAATGACACTGGTTGTTGTTACTAAAAAGATCACACATGCAATGACACTGGTGGATCCATGTGTGGATTGTGAAGAGAACACACATGCAACGACACTGGTGGATCCATAGGTGGTATGTGAGAAGACCAGCCATGAAATGACTCTGGTTGTTGTTAGTAAAAAGAACACACATGCAATCACACTGGTGGATCCATAGGTGGATTGTGAAAAGAGCACACATGCAATGACTCTAGTTGTTGTTAGTGAAAAGAACACACATGCAATGACACTGGTTGTTGTTACTAAAAAGAACACACATGCAATGACACTGGTGGATCCATATGTGGATTGTGAAAAGAGCACACATGCAATGACTCTAGTTGTTGTTAGTGAAAAGAACATGCATGCAATGACACTGGTGGATCCATGTGTGGTCTCTGTAGAGAACACACATTTCAATGACACTGGTGGATCCATATGTGGTATGTGAAAAGAACACACATGCAATGACTCTGGTTGTTGTTAGTGAAAAGAACACACATGCAATGACACTCGTGGATCCATAGGTGGTATGTGAAAAGAACAAACATTTCAATGACTCTGGTTGTTGTTACTAAAAATAACACACATGCAATGACATTGGTGGATTCATGGGTGGATTGTGAAAAGAGCACACATGCAATGACACCGGTGGATCCATGTGTGGTATGTGAAAAGAACACACATGCAATGACTCCAGTTGTTGTTAGTGAAAAGAACACACATGCAATGACACTGGTGGATCCATGTGTGGTCTCTGAAGAGAACACACATGCAATGACACCCGTTGTTGTTACTAAAAAGAACACACATGCAATGACACTAGTGGATCCATAGGTGGTATGTGAGAAGAACAGCCATGAAATGACTCTGGTTGTTGTTAGTAAAAAGAACACACATGCAATGACTCCAGTTGTTGTTAGTGAAAAGAACACACATGCAATGACTCCAGTTGTTGTTAGTGAAAAGAACATACATGCAATGACACCGGTGGATCCATGTGTGGTCTCTCAAGAGAGCACACATTTCAATGACTCTGGTTGTTGTTAGTAAAAAGAATACACATGCAATGACACTGGTGGATCCATAGGTGGATTGTGAAAAGAGCACACATGCAATGACTCCAGTTGTTGTTAGTGAAAAGAACACACATGCAAGGACACTGGTTGTTGTTACTAAAAAGAACACACATGCAATGACACTAGTGGATCCATATGTGGATTGTGAAAAGAGCACACATGCAATGACTCCAGTTGTTATTAGCGAAAAGAACATACATGCAATGACACTGGTGGATCCATGTGTGGTCTCTGTAGAGAACACACATTCCAATGACATTGGTGGATCCATATGTGATATGTGTAAAAAACACACATACAATGACTCTAGTTGTTGTTAGTGAAAAGAACACACATGCAATGACCCTGGTGGATCCATAAGTGGTATGTGAGAAGAACACACATATTAATGACTCTGGTTGTTGTTACTAAAAATAGCACACATGAAATGACACTGGTGGATCCATAGGTGGTATGTGAGAAGAACAGCCATGAAATGACTCTAGTTGTTGTTAGTAAAAAGAACACACATGCAATGACTCCAGTTGTTGTTAGTGAAAAGAACACACATGCAATGACTCCAGTTGTTGTTAGTGAAAAGAACATACATGCAATGACACCGGTGGATCCATGTGTGGTCTCTCAAGAGACAACACATTTCAATGACTCTGGTTGTTGTTAGTAAAAAGAGTACACATGCAATGACACTGGTGGATCCATAGGTGGATTGTGAAAAGAGCACACATGCAATGACTCCAGTTGTTGTTAGTGAAAAGAACACACATGCAATGACTCTGGTTGTTGTTACTAAAAATAACACACATGCGATGACACTGGTGGATCCATGGGTGGATTGTGAAAAGAGCACACATGCAATGACACCGGTGGATCCATATGTGGTATGTGAAAAGAACACACATGCAATGACTCTGGTTGTTGTTAGTGAAAAGAACACACATGCAATGACACTGGTGGATCCATGTGTGGTCTCTCTAGAGAACACACATTTCAATGACATTGGTGGATCCATATGTGGTATGTGTAAAGAACATACATACAATGACTCTAGTTGTTGTTAGTGAAAAGAACACACATGCAATGACCCTGGTGGATCCATAAGTGTTATGTGAGAAGAACAGACATATTAATGACTCTGGTTGTTGTTACTAAAAATAACACACATGCAATGACACTGGTGGATCCATGGGTGGATTGTGAAAAGAGCACACATGCAATGACACCGGTGGATCCATATGTGGTATGTGAAAAGAACACACACGCAATGACTCCAGTTGTTTTTAGTGAAAAGAACACACATGCAATGACACTGGTGGATCCATGTGTGGTCTTTGAAGAGAACACACATGCAATGACACCGATTGTTGTTACTAAAAAGAACACACATGCAATGACACTGGTGGATCCATAGGTGGTATGTGAGAAGAACAACCATGAAATGACTTTGGTTGTTGTTAGTAAAAAGAACACACATGCAATGACTCCAATTGTTGTTAGTGAAAAGAACACACATGCAATGACTCCAGCTATTGTTAGTGAAAAGAACATACATGCAATGACACCGGTGGATCCATGTGTTGTCTCCCAAGAGAGCACACATTTCAATAACTCTGGTTGTTGTTAGTAAAAAGAACACACATGCAATGACACTGGTGGATCCATAGGTGGTCTCTGAAGAGAGCACACATGCAATGACTCCAGTTGTTGTTAGTGAAAAGAACATACATGCAATGACACTGGTGGATCCATGTGTGGTCTCTGTAGAGAACACACATTTCAATGACATTGGGGGATCCATATGTGGTATGTGAAAAGAACACACATGCAATGACTCTAGTTGTTGCTAGTGAAAAGAACACACATGCAATGACACTGGTGGATCCATAAATGGTATGTGAGAAGAACACACATATTAATGACTCTGGTTGTTGTTAATAAAAATAACACAGATGCAATGACACTGGTGGATCCATATGTGGATTGGGAAAAGAGCACACATGCAATGACACCGGTGGATCCATATGTGGTATGTGAAAGGAACACACATGCAATGAATCCAGTTGCTGTTATTGAAAATAACACACATGCAATGACACTGGTGGATCCATGTGTGGTCTCTGAAGAGAACACACATGCAATGACACGAGTTGTTATTACTTAAAAGAACACACATGCGATGACACTGGTGGATCCATAGGTGGTATGTGAGAAGAACAGCCATGAAATGACTCTGGTTGTTGTTAGTAAAAAGAACACACATGCAATAACACTGGTGGATCCATAGGTGGATTGTGAAAAGAGCACACATGCAATGACACTGGTGAATCCATATGTGGTATGTGAAAAGAACACACATGCAATGACTCCAGTTGTTGTTAGTGAAAAGAACATACATGCAATGACACTGGTGGATCCATGTGTGGTCTCTGAAGAGAACACACATTTAAATGACTCTGGTGGATCCATATGTGGTATGTGAAAAGAACACACATGCAATGACTCTAGTTGTTGTTAGTGAAAAGAACACACATGCAATGACACTGGTGGATCCATAGGTGGTATGTGAAAAGAACACACATTTCAATGAGTCTAGTTGTTGTTAGTAAAAAGAACACACATGCAATGACACTGGTGGATCCATAGGTGGATTGTGAAAAGAGCACACATGCAATGACTCCAGTTGTTGTTAGTGAAAAGAACACACCTGCAATGACACTGGTGGATCCATAGGTGGATTGTGAAAAGAGCACACATGCAATGACATTGGTGGATCCATATGTGGTATGTGAAAAGAACACACATGCAATGACTCTGGTTGTTGTTAGTAAAAAGAACACACATGCAATGACACTGGTGGATCCATAGGTGGATTGTGAAAAGACCACACATGCAATGACATTTGAATGGTACTGGTGGATCCATAGGCGGATTGTGAAAAGGGATTTTCCCTCTCTCTCTGTCACAAATCTCACAAATGCCCAAACGTGTGGAGATCCCAAACATGTTCTCACTCTGGGTGCTATGCCCTGATTGGCTGACACAGATGTCACACGGATCGTCTCCACCAACCGTTGATCCCATGTGATCCAACGGGCAGGATAACCCCTCCCTTCTCCACTTTTTTTATGCATGGTTAATCCGTGCCACCTCTCTATCCGTGCCACCGATACTTTACCCCCATAAACAAGTGAAAATCCATCTATCTAACTAAAATAAATAAAATAAATGATCATATTTCGAAGAAGCCATCGTCTATGTCTTCCAGTTCATCCTCGTCTTCGTCAACGCCATGGTCCCTGCCATCACCGCTGTTGGTGCCCTCCTCTGACGACTCGACACCGCCCCCTTCCTCAAATAAGCACGCTATCTCCTCGTCGGAGTCCTCCTCCTCCTCCTCTTCATAGTCCCACGGGTCCACGTCACTCTCCTCCGCTTCTGCCTCCAACTGATCGATGAACGCCTCCTTGTTGGCCGAGTCAGACTCGTCCAAATAGCTATCTCCTCTCTTCTTCCTGGTCTTCTTCTCGTTCCTCTTCTTGTCCGTACTCGCCGGTGCAACACGCGCCCCCGTCCTGGCTGCTACTTTGCGCTTGTCCGACGCTCCAGGTACCCCACGCTCCTCCTGCGCGGCCGGTACGAGCTTCGACGTCGTGGTGTCCTCGAGTGCCGATGTCGATGGATCCTAGCACGGTCGGACATGACGTGCTGCCTCAACAGGCGACTCGCGAGCGTGGACGATGCAGCGAAGAGCCGGGGACGCAGGACGGTCAGTGGACGACTTGGACCTGCCATTGCCATGGCGATGGGGCATCATGGTCGAGGTAGTTGCTCTGAATGGTCGATAGCGGGTACACAGAGTGGGGTGCCGATCTGATCAAGGACGAGCAGCGGTTTCGTGCGTCGTGTCCACGCATGCTTTTGTCGATTATCAAAAAAAAGAAGAAAGAAGTAATATCTCGCATACTGAACATAATTTGACCATAACAAAAGTGGCACATCGTATTCTAGACTCGTAAATATCCCATGCGTGCCTGTCACGTGGAGTTCGACGGAGTTGTACGTGCCCACGTGATCGTGCAGCAGTTGCGCGCGTCATTGCCCAGTCAACACGTGACACACACACGCGCGGGATGTGCGCGCCGATTCCCGTGACGACCACTGGGCTCGCACTCCCCTTATTATTATATAATGGATTTTGGGCGGCGCCAAAGACCATTGAAGTGTCCATCGCAATAAAGACAAGTCCCATTGATTCCCTACCCCTGCCTCCCTAGCTTCTTTGAGAAGGTAGACCGTACGCGGTGGTCTTGTATAATAGTACTAGTACTACTGGACCACGGTCTGTACTCTTACTCTTCTCCCACACTAATAATCACTATCTCCTTCCTCCTGCCGCCGCCACACTCACCCTAGAAGCCATAGCTCCACTGAGGAGGGGGAGAGGCCGGTCGATGATCCTCGTGGAGAAAAGGGAGAGAAATCGCCGCGAGGCACTTCTTGCTCTACTAGCCGCTCAAGCCCACCCTCTCATCGAGGCCCAATCTCCCCCAACAATGGCGCCGTATGTTCTAGCAGGCGAGGGCTCCTCCCGGTATGGTCTCCTTATTATACTTCTTCTCCATCTCCCTCTCCATCATGATCTTAATCAGCTTCTTCTTGTTTTTCTTCTTCTTCTGGCTCTTCCTATTCTACATATTACAGGTCGACCGTGGAGCCCGAATCCACCACGACGGAGGCGTTGCAGGACCCGTTCGGCCCCGTTCCATGTCTCAGCGAGGTAGCAAATCTCCACGCTGTTATTTCTCCGAGTTATGATGTGGATTTATTAGATGTTGTCTGTCCCGCATTGGTTTTTCTTCTTCTTTTGCGAGTTGTATTAGTTTTCATGAATATGACTGGATCTCTTGGTCTTTCCTTAATACCGCTATTCATAGATTCACTATGGATTTTTTGTGATTAGGATTAGTTTATCGTGGTCATGAATAGATCTCTAGGTCCATTTTTTAACACTGCGGCCAATAGATTCAACAGGGATTTTTTTGATCTGTATTAGTATTCACCTGGGACCTGGAGTGTAATTGTAGAATTCCTATTTCAATTAACATGAACGATGCAGCGATCGAAGGCCGAGTACCGTGAGAAGGTGGCCGCGATCAGTTCTAAGATTGCCAACCAACATGAGCTTGCACGCTCCCTCACCCAAGCTAATGAGAGCCTACGCAAGCAATTATCTGGGCGAAAGGAGATCTCACTAGATTTTGCACGTGACGTCGTTAGGCTGCAGAAAGTGCTCGACCGTAACTTGATCAGGCAAGAACAGGCCATCAAGATAATCAACGAGCTCACGGAGGAGAAGAAGAATCTTGTGGAAAGGTGCATTCTCCTGCAGGACGAAGTCAACGAGGCACTCAGAGGACGCGTCGAGGAAACCAAGGTTACCATCCGAGCCTACCATGACAGGAACCGTTGCCTGGATGCAGTCAAGGAGATGAAGGCGGACATGAGCAGAGGGATCACCGTACTCGAGGGTGTTCAGAAAGAGAACGAGGAGCTAAGGGCATGTCTGGAGGCGTATCGGAGCAATGCCCAAGTCTGATTCCCGTTAGCAGGGACACGAATACCAGTTCGTCCTCCTCTCCTTTTGTAATGTTTAGGGTTCAGGGAACAATGCCCATGTCTGCTTCCGATTATAGGGTGCAATAAGAATCCTAGGGAAACTCCTTATCTATCTGGACATGTGTTGGTGTTCATGTCCATGAATGGACACCATGTTCTTTTTCCATTATGTATCTGGACATGGGTTTCTGCATTATGAGTTTGCCACTCTCCCACTACTATTTGGTGATGTTTGGAAAAACCCACAGCACACTAAACTGCTGATAAATCTTATTTGTCTTCGAAATTGAAATTATGATAGTGCCACTAGTCGATTCATAAAATGTTGATTAGTCCTAGATTGCTTCTTCCTTGAAATTATGATAGTGCCACTAGTCGATTCAGTTAATTATGGAAACTAACCAGCTTGTCCTGGTGAACTGAACAAACCATACTATGTATTTTTGTTGCAGGGAAAGAGGCAAAAGATTGACCAGGACCTGGCGACCTGGCTAAATGACAAGATAGCAATCCAAAGGCAGAAGCGGAATTCCCAGAAACTGGACTTTGACCAACTGCGTGCTGAAGTCGCGGTCCTTTCTGACAAGTGCTAGAAACTGAAGGAGTTAAACACGATCGGGCGGTTACACGGTGAAGGTCGCGCTCGGCTAGGAAGCGACGGAGATCATGAAAGGGATCTTGAAGGAAAATCGTATGGCTACATAAAATTCTCCAATCCGTGAACCTTTGGAACCTCACAATTTGAAGCACAACATAGTACTGAAGGAGCTGGCCAATCTTAGGGAGGAAAACAGGCAGCTCCGGGCCAGGCTCGCTTGAACACAACATGTGTCTATTTAGTACTGAACTGCCTGGTTTATCCTCTAAAGTGGTGATTTTGTAAGCGTGAACTTAACTCTATGCACGATATGTGTGTTCGTCTGAAATTAGTTTGCTCGAGGATTGGGTTTGGCTTAGTTCGGAAAGCGCAACTGCAAGTCTTACAATTAACTAGTTTCAGGCATTGGTACAACATAAATTATTCATCTCGAATTTCCTTTATCCTCTATAGTCTGTCCTTGTTCACCCTCGCGCGCCTTCTTCAGTTCCTTCAACAGATCCGCAATGCAGTACTCTAGCTTCTTCTTGTCTTCCCTCAGTTGATCCCTCTCTTTTTCTGCATTATGAATCAGCAACCTATGACTATCCTGAAGCTTCTTTGTAGTTCCAACAACCAAGCTCCCATCGATTCCATCAGTTAGCCCTGACTGCAAATTCTCGATTTCTTGTTCCAGCTCCTTATTTCGTACCGACAGCTTGTAATTTTTTTCAGCTGCATCACTTACATCAATAAATCTCCCCGACCATTCCAACTCATACATCTCCCATAACTGTGCCAAACATTTCTTAAGTGCATCTGACCACTCAAGATCCACCCACTCTACTACTTTACACACCGGGCCAACCTAAAAACACACACACTATAGTGTTATGAACATGCACGATACATTTTACTTCATGTCACAGTTGCACATAATGTAAACAAACCTGATTTGTACAGCCCAAAAACCTTCTCCTGTTATCGCCTTGAATGCAACATATCTCCTCAGTTTTAGCCCATGGTCACATGGCACTTCTCCATCGAGATCTAGGCCCTCCCATTCGAAGTCGTAGATCGTCCTTGGTACCTATAGGTAAATGCAAAGCTGAAATCTAACATGATTGCATGCACATATGGAGCTCAGATCGAGAGATTTACCATTTCCTAACCCTAGCCCGAGAAAACAGAGGAACTCACATCGTGGAAGGAATACTCGATGTCGGAGAGAAGGCTGTCGCTACTCGACTGGTCGTCCTCGCCGTTCAAGGACAGCATGGCGAATGCGTCATCGCAGGCGAGAGAGAGAGAGAGAGAGAGAGCAGCCCTTCTACCGCTGCAACGATGACTAAATTGGCATGTTACAATAGTTTAATGGATACCATGCCCTTTCCCTGGATTACTGTCTCCTGCCTGATATGGATTCTCTTCACACATTCTCATTTCAAATATTAAACCTACACTCCCTCCATCCCAATTTCATTGCCTAACGAAAACATACCAGTATATTACATCATCCAAAGAAACAAAATCATGTCAACTACAAGGTACTTATGCATCACTTCTTCAGTCACGGTGTCACAAAACATTACATTATAATCTCCCAACAAACATAACCACAACATGGTTTCACAAAACATCACATTACAATCTCTCAACAAATGTAATCACAGAAACAAGAATATTACATCAACTCAAGAAACAAAATCATGTCGACTACAAGGTACTTACACATCACTTGTCCTGTCATGGGTTTGCAAAACATTACATTACAGTCTCTCAATAAACAAAATAACAGAAACAAGTATAGTACATCATCTCAAGAAACATAATCATGTCAGCTACAATGTATTTATGCATCACTAGTCCAGTCATGGTTTCACAAAACATTACATTACAATGTCCCAACAAACATAATAACAGAAACAAGTACGGTGCGTCATCTTAAGAAACATAATCATGTCAACTATAATGTACTTATGTCTTATTACAACAACGATAGTTTCAGTGAGTGACATGTCCGAAAATCTCAACAGCTCGCACAACATTATATCGCAATCTCTCAACAAACATAATCATAGAAGCACGCTCTAAATGCAACAGTAGTCAATATTACAAATACAGGCAGGGGAACCCCGTGGTCCATATGACAAGCCTAGGGTAACAGCTCTCATCATATCTCATCAACATCGACCACCTCATTCTGTTCAGCCACTACAGGGGCATCTACATCCACTATAACCTGTTCAACAACATCAGAAATGGTACCAAGGAAGAACACCTTCCTGGTTCGCTTCTTTCGCCACATAATCTGCATAAGATCTTCAGTATCCAAAACATCTATGAATTGCTTCTTCTTATGATGCCACCACCGGATTTTTTCCATCTGCTTAGGGCCAATACTGATTTCCTTACCGATCATCTCTCTCATTTCATCAAGAGTTATGTTTTTGGAATCGACAGTGATCTCCATAGTACATGATGAAACTGGCTTATTAACTCCCTCATCAAGTTTTTCCATGTATGAATCCACCTCTATGCGTATACTGAACTTATCTAGATTAGCATCTATTGGTCCGTATTCTTTAGGAGCGTAAGCCCGCAGCAAGATCTCCAAGATTGCATACATATCATCAATCATCGCTTCAACTTTCACCTTACGATCAGCTGCACAACACTCCCAAACCATCTGAAGCTCATGGGAGTGCTCAATTTGCTGATAGGTATCATTCATGTTGCGCCACACCAATTTTGTCCTCTGTCTAGAACCCCAGGGAATTCTAGCGGCAAGCATATCTACCAGCTGCGAAACAGACACAACCTCTTTGCAATTCACAAGCAGATGCACATCTTTCCCGAACACAACCCTTTCGCAACCAAAATCAAGCTTTGCAGTGTACTGACAAACATGAACTGTGAACTCATATAGGTCCCTTGTATCAAAGATGTGCCTAATTTGATTAAAAAGGGGAACATTTCAGTTCATTCGATTCTATTATGACGTAACTAATCTACTTGCAAGATAAGCGACAGATAAGAAAAAATCACCTCATGCTCTTCTCCCGGGTTTTTTCTTCGAGATCTGAGTGCTGCATCCGCCCATCGGAGCCGAACGATCCGCCGGCGGCCTTGCTTTTCTCTTCAACCCGCTGCTCGTAGGTACCTTGGGAGCAGAATCCTTGCTGGCCTCCTCGCTAACCGGGGCTAAAGACCTCGCCGCTGCTACGCGTTGAGCCCCAGACTTGGGCCCCGACGGACCCTTTTCAGTCGGCGACGTAGCTACAACCTTCGCCTTGCAAGACATGTTGGGCCACCACCGCCGGATTCAGTGTCGAGAGAGGGAGAAAAAAGGTCCTCCGCCGCCGGTAGATTTAGGGTCGGGGAAGGGAAGAAAAGGGACCGCCACCGCTGCAGCAAGATTCAGTGTCAAGAGTTAAGAAAGTACAGTAATGGATTTTCCCCTACGACACATGCAGGGTGGCTAAGAAGAGTGACCGGCAAAGGAGGGGCACATCAAGAACTAGTGTAACAGAATATCCTGACTTAACGGGCACGATTTGAAAATATTGGGTTTGGCCATCATTCACTCGAAAGACCCCTCTTAGCAATTGGCGCCCTAACTTTTTGAATCGTGGTGATAAAAATCAACTTGGGTACCGCGTTGCCTGGCCACCCCAACTTTCGGGCCGCAAAATGATATTCTCTTCTGTTTGGCCATCTGTTTGCGGGTGGAAGGCGGTACTAAACTCCAGTCGTGTCCCTAGAGACTCATGTACCTATCGCCAAAACATCGAGGTGAATTGGGTACCTCTATCAGAGACAATTCCTTTGGGTACACCATACAGACTTATGATCCTTGACATATAAATCTTGGCAAGTTTAGCACTTGTATAGGTGGTCTTTACGGGAATAAATTGGGCCACCTTTGTGAAGTGATCAACCACAACCCATATGGAATCATACCCAGAACGAGTCCGGGGTAGTCCTGTGATAAAATCCATGCCTACATTGTCCCACTTCCAATCGGGCACAGGTAATGACTGTAGCAGCCCTGCTGGTTTTTGATGTTCGTCTTTGACTCTGTTGCACATGTCACACAAAGAGATGTACTCGGCAATCTCTCTTTTCAAATTATTCCACCAGAATCTATCCTTCACATCCATGTACATCTTTGTATTACCAGGATGAATTGAGTAAGGCGAATCGTGAGCTTCCCGAAGAATTAACTTCCTGATATCAGGATCATCGGGAACGCACAAACGCTTCTCATACCAAAGTGTCCCTTTTCATCTGTATGGAACCCTTTTGCTTTACCCTTGCTTATATTAACTATTATTTCTTCCAACTCTTTGTCCCCCTTCTGGGTCTCTTTGATTTGGTCCAGAAGCATTGGCACTATCTCCATAGTTGCTAAGTATCCTTCTGGAACTATTTCCAACCTGAGATCCTTGAATTGTTCACACAAATCCTTTGGAAGTTCTCCCACGGTAAGTCCATTTACATAGACTTTCCGGCTTAAGGCGTCAGCCACAACATTGGCCTTTCTAGGATGGTACTGCAGGTCCAAGTCATAGTCCTTGATGAGTTCTAGCCATCTCCTTTGCCTCATATTTAACTCCTTTTGAGTGAAGATATATTTAAGACTCTTGTGATCCGTGAACACATCACAATGTTTGCCCATGAGGTAATGTCTCCATACCTTGAGCGCATGACAACTGATGCTAGTTCCAAATCGTGTGTGGGGTAGTTATTCTCATGGTTCTTAAGTTGCCGAGACGCGTATGACACTACTTTTCCATCTTGCATCAGTACACTACCAAGTCCTTGTCGAGAAGTGTCACAATAGACTTGGAAATCTTTTTGGATGTCAGGGAGACACAAACTGGTGTCAAGCATTAGGCTTCTTCAATTCTTGAAAACTCGCTTCACATGCCTCGGTCCATTGGAACTTGTTTTCTTTCTTCAACAATTTTGTCATAGGCTTTGCTATCTTGAATAGTTTTCAATGAACCTTCGGTAATATCCTGCAAGGCCCAAGAAACTCCTGATATCACCCACATTCTTAGGTGACTCCCATTATGTCATGGAAGCCACTTTACTTGGGTCCACGGCAACTCCTTTAGCTGACACAATATGACCAAGGAATCCCACTTATTTTTATCAGAACTCACATTTGCTGAACTTGGCATACAACTTGTTTTCCCTTAACTTTTCCATAATCAGGCGCAGATGCCTCTCATGTTCCTTCTCATCCTTGGAATATATGAGTATGTCATCAATGAATACTACAATAAACTTATCCAAGTACTCCATGAACACCTTGTTCATCATAGTCATGAAGTATGATGGTGCATTGGTTAGGCCAAAAGACATCACGGTGTACTCATACAATCCGTATCTTGTGGTGAAGGCTGTCTTGGGTACATCCTGTTCTCGGATCTTTAACTGGAAATAACATGATCGGAGATCAATCTTAGAGAACACACTAGCTCCCTTTAATTGATCAAACAGGTCGTTGATATTGGGTAGAGGGTACTTGTTCTTGATTGTCACTTCATTCAACGACCGGTAGTCCACGACTAGTCTCTTGGGTTTATCCTTCTTCTCCACAAATAAGATAGGCGCTCCCCATGACGACGCACTTGGTTGAATGAAGCCTTTGTCCAATTGCTCTCTAAGTTGTTTCTTAAGTTTCTTCAACTCATCAACATCCATCTTGTATGGTCTCTTTGCTATCGGTCCAGTCCCAGGCATCAAGTCAATGAGAAACTCGATGTCTCAGTCAGGAGGCATCCCTGGCAATTCTTCCGGAAATACATCTGGATACTCCTTCACAATTGGCACATCCTCCAAGCTAACCCCCTTAAGAGAGTTCACCATACTTCCTTTGAGTGTGAAAGCTGACTTAAAGCAGATACTTTTCTTATCCAGAGTCGTGAGTGCGATAGTCCTTTTGGCACAATCTATGACTCCCTCATATTCGGTCATCCAATTCATGCCCAAAATTATGTCTAAGCCTTGTGACTCCAGAACGACTAGACTTGTGGGGAAGATGTGTGCCCCAATCTTTAGTTCTAACCCACGGCATCCAGAGTTTGCCACTATTTCTCCCCCAGGAGAACTTACCCTTAGGGGAGTACTAATAGTCTCCGTAGGTATCTTGCCTCTATCCACAAATACCCTTGATATGAATAAATGCGATGCACCAGTATCAAAAAGAACAACTGCGGGGATGGAATTAAGCTTGAACTTACCAATCACGGAGTCAGGTGCCTCTCGAGCATCCTCCATGGAGACATGATTCACCGTGGATTTGACGAATGGATTCGGCTTCTTCCCATTTCCATTACCATGGTTGTGTCTGTTGCTGTTACCATTGCCATTCCCATTCTTCATCTTTTCAGGGCAAGTAGTTTCATAATGCCCTGTATTGTTACACTTGAAGCATGTCACTTCACTCAGATCCTTCCCATTGCCATTTCCATTGCGGTGTTTATGGCCATTGTGGTTATGTCCTCCATGACGATGACCATTGTGGTTGTGGGGCGGTGGTGACGAAGTGCGTTGCTTCTGATATGGGGCTGAGTTATGCTTGTGTGAGGTGGACTTTCTCTTGCGGTTCTCTATACTCATTTCCTTTGCTTCAACCACAACTGCCCTGTCCAGAAGTTCCTGATAGTTATCAAACTTTACAGCCACAAGCTGAATGGATATCTCATCATTAAGTCCCCTTAGGAACTCTTCCTGCCTCTTGGCATTGGTGGAAACATCATTAGGTGCATAACGTGCCAGCTTGTTGAAAAGGTCCCCATACTTGGAGACAGAGCGGTGCAGTTGCTTCAAGTCGTGGAACTCACGTCTCTTCAGTGACATGACACCAGCATCCACGTGATGAGTACGAAAAGCCACCTCAAACTGGTTCCAAGTGATAGTATCGATATCAGGGTGGGTGACTTGGTAGTTATCCCACCATTCAGCAGCAGGTCCATCAAGTTGGTGCGCGTCAAAGCGCACCCATCTGTTGTGACCTCCGATCATTATAGATCCTAAGTCCCTGTGATTAACATGCTAGTCCCTGGATCAATAGTTAGCACTTCACAGTCGATGAATACCATGTAAAACACAAGTCATTATTACACGAATAATCCAGAGTATAATTATTACAACTTGCATAGCTTATATCTAGCTCAAATAAAACAACGAAAACTAAGTAAAACTTGAGTGCATCAACGCCTCAGGCTAGTTGCGTTAAGATCCGCGATCCCTACGCACCTTTCAGTCTTCGGATTCTACACATAAGACGTGCAGCCAACAAGTTGGGTCAATACTTTGAATGTATTGGCAAATTACACCAAGGAAAGAATAAGACTATCTCTACATGCAAGGCTAAGTGTAGGCTTTGGGGTTCTTTTGCATGAAGCCAATTTTCTCTAAGTAAGAAGAAAAGAGGGAGAATTTTACCCTACTTTGTAAATGTTGTTTAAGTAATATAGGGTCGAGTGGAACACTAGGATATTACTCACCAAGTGTCCAATCAACCTAGCACTTGGATATTACGCACCAAGTCCCCAAAATCCCACCCAATGGCGATATTACTCACACCTTGGGGTTTATAAAACTTTAAGTTTGGAAAAGAGCGAGGAAGATCTTTCAGAGGCTCCATCCTTCAAATGCTTAAAGTGTTCTTTTCTGTGAACTCGGCTGATCGATCAGATTGCAATACTCTCGAGAGGTTGTGCACTTTCCTCACAATCCATGATCAAGTCCTTTTAGAGACAAGATCATGGCGAAGCCTTCCCTTAGTAGCCCCTCTACTAGCTAGATCCAACCGTGCCAAGAACCTCCAAATGTTGGTACCCCGGTGAGGTTTCCCACTAAGTACTAAGCCAAGACAGAGCCCATATGTATTGTGGTTGCACCGAAGCTTCAATTGAAACATGGCAGACTTCTTTGATTCCTGGGCGGCCGTCCTCCACTAAATATCCACTCGTTGACCCGAGAACCATTCCGCCCAGAAGAAAACTTAGTTTTATTTTGAAGGGGGTTTTGAGAAGAGAAGTTCGCTCGAGAGAGCTCTCACACTTAGAATATTTTTGAGTCTTTTGAACCTCCCAACGGTATTTAGTATATATATAGCATAGCAAGCAATACTTAGCAAATACAGGGGAAACCTATTAGGACGGAAATTCTTAAGTATAAAGCTACTCATGGCATACTACAAAACCGCACTTGCAAAAATAGTACTAAGAAAAACTACTAAAGACCTACACATGCATACTACAAGATTTGAAGAGTAAACCATGCATAGTAAAAAACTGGGATATAATATGTACAAGTGGTGTAACTTGCCTTGATCCGAGCAGCACTCTACACAACAGTACTCCTCAGCGCAGTCCGAATAATCTACCGAAACACAAACATAGATCCAATCACAACTTGCACAAAATAATGCCACGAAGGTAATTATGCATGCATGCAACATGGTAATATGCAAGGATGGGTTCGATTTTGACCAAGGGTTTTATTCAAGGGTGTTGTTGAGTTGGGGATGTCATTAGTATCGATTTCCCACAGATTTTAAGTATTTTTGATTAATACTTAATTAAATATGCTCATAAATAGATCTACACTTCCAATCTACCTAGAAACAGATCTAAACACTCTAAGCATGATATATCAATTTTCCACAGAATATCTCGTAGATACGAAGCCAACGCAACAGGAATCAACTAAAACGGAGTTACGGTTATTTTTCTAGAATCAAAATACTCCAAATTAGACTTTAGATCCTACTACAAGATTACTGCTGTAAACCAGCAATATAATCGCAGATCTGTGTTCTACTCAATTTTGCGAATCCAACAGTATATTATACGCATTTTTTGGACAAGTATATGATTTACTATGAATTAAACGAGATTAAATCAATTTCTGCCTATTTAAAAAAAAAAAAACCAGCCACGCTGCATGGCGACAAGTGGCGGCTCGAATTGGGGGCGGGCCGGCCAGGGCGCCGACGCCGCGGCGCTGATGCGGCAATGACGCGATCACATGCCACATGGCGCTACGCGATTCGTCGGTACCGGTTCAGTAAGATGATCTAATCTACACCGTCGGATCGTGATCTAACGGCCAGGGACGAAGGGAACTCACCGCGGCGGTGATGACTCGTCGACGACGATGAGCGGCGGCGGCGCGTCGGGTGGCGATGCTCGACGGTGATTTGGTGGTCCCCCGAGGCAATGGTGTGGATGACGGGGTGCAGCTCCTCCTTGCGATCCTTCTAGCACGGACGACGGCGGCTATCGCTTCCTCGGCTCGCGGTGAAGC
Source organism: Avena insularis (assembly GCA_023614405.1). Taxonomy (NCBI): domain Eukaryota; kingdom Viridiplantae; phylum Streptophyta; class Magnoliopsida; order Poales; family Poaceae; genus Avena; species Avena insularis. The sequence continues at coordinate 31,167 of JAJUPC010000562.1, read as the reverse complement.
TCCGCCATCTCCTCCTTCTCCGGCGAGACTCCGACGACCAATCAGGGGCGGCACGGGGCACTGTTCAAGGGGAAAAGAAGGTGAATCGATGTGGTACTGAAAGGGAAAGACAGAGAGGGAGAGATAAGGGGAAGAGGTGGTCTCGAACCCTGGCCGTCGAGCTCGGCGGTGGCGCACTCCAGTGAGATTGGTTTCGAGCTCCAAGGCGGCAGCCCGGTGGCGATTAGCGAAGAAAAAGCTAGGGTTTTTGGGAGGCGTGCCGAGGGTTCTTATAGGTGGCCTGGCTTGGCGCAGGGGTCACGGATTCTGTTCCGAATCGGCCGGGAAGGTCGGCCCCGACGCGGGTGTGTGTCGTGTTCGTCCTGGAGACGGTGAGGGGAGGGGATGATGGGTGGGGCCGAGGCGTCAATGGCTCCAGGGGGGTAGCGGGCTGGCAGCTCATGGCGCTTGGCCTACCGCGCCATGCGTTGTGCTCGCTTCACGCTTAGCGCTGGGTAGATAGGGGTGGGCTACCGGCTGCAAGTTAGGCTAGTTCTCCCTTTTTTTGTAGTTATTCTTTTTTATTTTCTGTTTTCCTATTTGTTTTATAACTTTTGCAAATGGACTCCAAATTTAATGAAATTGGTCTCTATAGTTTTGTAAAAAGAAGGAGATTACTATGGGGTATAAAATAACTCTTTTGCGAGGCTTTAGAAGGTTAGTTTTTGGATAACCCCCTTTTATCTTTATATGACTATAGTGTTTATGAAAGGTATCTGTTGCAGCTTTTATTGTGTAATGCCATGATGCATAGGATATGATGCATGCTTCTAGTAATATCTGAAATTGTAAAATTTGGGATGTTACAAACCTACCCCCCTTAAGAAGAATCTCGTCCCCGAGATTCAGGTTGGTTAGCAAATAGGTGTGGGTGTTCTGTTTTCAAGTCTTCTTCAGTAGCTGATCATGTTGTTCGACCTTCTCAAACTGCTTTCATGCAAGGACGAAACATCCTAGACTGTGTAGTAATCCTTCATGAGACAATGCATGAACTACACTCAAAAAACTAAATGGTGTATTGTTCAAGATTGACTTTGAGAAGGCTTATGACAAGGTTAATTAGTCTTTTCTCCAGCAGACACTTCAAATGAACGGTTTTTCAGAGGAGTGGTGCAATCTCATACAGTCCTTTGTGACTAGGGGTAGTGTAGCCATCAATGTCAATGATGATAATGACAAATACTTCCAGACTAAAAAAGGGCTAAGACAAGGGGATCCGCTGTCGCCTATACTATTTAATATAGTGGATGATATGCTGGCTATCTTGATTGAGAGAGCTAAGGCTGCCGACCAAATTGAAGGACTAGTTCCCCATCTTGTTGATGGTGGCATTTCTATTCTTCAATACGCTGATGATACTATCCTTTTTATGGAACACGATCTAGAGGAAGCTAAGAATCTAAAACTAATATTATCAGCATTTGAACTTCTTTTTGGATTGAAAATCAACTTCCATAAGAGTGATTTGTATTGTTTTGGCAAGGCTACGAATGAGGCCCATCTATACGCTGAACTATTCGGCTGTAGCCTGGGGCAATTTCCAATCAATTATCTGGGAATCCCGATTCATTATCGGCGGCTCACGATTGCTGAATGGAAACTCGTTGAGGAAAGATTACAAAGACGTCTTAATAGTTGGAAAGGTAAATTACTATCACTTGGGGGAAGACTTGTTCTCATAAACTCAGTACTTACAAACATGGTACTGTATATGATCTCGTTTTTCCAACTACCAAAAGGTGTCTTGAAGAAACTGGATTATTTCCGATCAAGATTCTTTTGGCAAGGTGATGGTGAAAAAAAGAAATATCGACTTGCCAGATGGAATATGGTTTGTAGACCAAAAGAATACGATGGACTGGGCATACATGATTTGCAAGCCAAAAACACCGCACTTACCGATGATGGTATCTGGCAAACTATTCTTTGGAGGAAATATATACGCTCTAAGGCGGTGTCTCAAGTGGTTTGGAAACCCGGTGATTCTCACTTTTGGGCGGGACTTATGGCGTCCAAAAAATATTTCTTTCAATTTGGTGTGTTTAATATTAAGGATGGATCACAGATAAGATTCTGGGAAGATAAATGGCTTGGCCATACTCCCCTCCGGCATCAATATCTAGCTCTTTACTCAATTATTAGACATAAAAGAGATACACTTTCCAAAGTTTTGAAAGCCAATCCTCCGAATGTGTCGTTTAGACGAAGCCTCATTGGACCTAGACTTGAATCATGGAACAATCTTTTATTAAGACTGGCCATGGTACAGTTGTCTGAGGGGTGGATGATTTCAAATGGAATTTACTTCAGAGTGGTAAATTTTCGGTTGACTCTAAGGGCTTTGATCCAACCTGATATTCCGGTCGATAACAATATTAAAATTTGGAAAATGAAGTTACCCCTTAAGACGAAGATATTTGCTTGGTACCTTCGTAAAGGTGTAATTCTTACTAAAGACAACCTTGTTAAGAGGAATTGGCATGGAAGTACACAGTGTGTATTTTGTCATCATCATGAGACAATACGACATTTATTCTTCCAATGTAAATTTGCTCGTGTTATATGGTCAATCATCCAAGTAGCCTCTGGTTTATCTCCTCCGCGATCGGTTCCAATGTATTCGGCAATTGGTTAAATGGGATTCGGGATAAATATGGGACTTTATTTAGGGTGGGAGCGCTTGCCATTATTTGGTCGCTTTGGCTATGTAGAAATGACAAGATTTTTAATAACATAGTTTCTTCTTGTTTATCGCGCAACGGCTATCCTACGATCATGGATTCCGCTCCCACATATGGAGTTCCGCGACTTGTTTGCGGATGGGTGTACGTGATTGGAGGATGTGGCGATGGATATTTTAGCGTGATTTGCGGATTGTGCTGCCTTAGCCGCTGGCTGTTTTATTTTGTTATATGGATTGTAATTTTCGTATTATGTTGATTCTCGTTTCATCATTGGTCGGCTGTGTGCATCCTAGTTATGCAGAGAACGGATGTAAACATTGCCTTTGAGTAATAAAGCACGCCCATTTCCAAAAAAAAAAGTAGAAAGAGTGACACACTAAACAAGTCAGCTGCAACACTAACCTCTCTATCAAGAAGATTCAGGTCAGTATGTTTAATCAGCCCCTCCACGATAGTGCTACATGCGAGAGAGGACACAAACGGTCCACTTATTGCTATCCTTATGAATCTGGGAAAGCAGGCTATGTGCCATCTGCAACAACATTATAAAGATGATTAAACTAATAAGGAAGTAGGGGAGGAAAAACAAGTTAAGAACAAGGAATTACAGAGTTAAAAAACGATTATAAGCTTGCCAAGAAAATATTGGCAGAGTTGTTTCCTAGTAAACCAATGGACCAGAGAAAGATATAATATTCAATGTCCAAAATGAAGCAGACGGTTGCTGGAAGTAAATCTGCATCACCGATGTTGCAAAGCCAGACTCACACTTTGATACAAGTCAGTAAAGTGCATAAACTTACCTAAAAGGAAAGTGACCTAGTGTTCATGTTTTTGAATAAGATGCACAACAAATTTTATGGGGAGTCAAACATCCAAATAACTTACAAAATCATGATAAGGATACATCACACAATTCTTTGCAGATTTTTAACACCTTCACATACACACGGTTCAAAACATCCTACCTCGGGGGAGTGTCCTTGTTTATAGCAGAGAACCATCATCAAGAATTTTAAGAAGGTAGAATAATGGCTACATCAAACATGCATCATTTTCTAACAAAATCTAATAGACCTCGTGTAAGCATTTGATAGAAGTTCATGACCACAAAACATATATGAATATCTGGATCAATAGCTCCGAAAAATGACCGAATAAAGGGATCTTAATCAAAATTTAGTTTAGATACATATAGATCAAACAAAATAAGGAAATCACTCGCGTTGCAAAGAGGATTAATAGAAGAATCGCCACTGGCACAAGAATCTGAATTATGCCGATTAATTTTTGCACATGAAGGCTACCTAAGTTGTAACTAATGGTTCGCGGGAAGATATATTTATTTTGTTACTTATAATCTATATCTGTTCTTTGAAAACCATTGCTTCACTGGCGTGTATCAGACCTCCTTTCAATCTGGTAAGTGGTATCCCCACATACTCTAATCTAGAATTACACAACCATCTAAATTATGTACATTGGTATAATCATATGCATTGCAATGCTACTGGCCCCAAAAAACCTGCGTGCAAATCAGACTCATTTGTACTTTATTCTAGAACAAATCTTCAAATTTCAGATTAACGACAACCTGAAGGAACATGATAAAGTCGCAGCTCAGTGTATGAATTGTGTAAAGGATAACAAATGTGTGATTACTGAAGCCCAAGCACAACCTATAGTATCAGATTTAAGCATCGGAATGTTACTTGCCACAAAATTTGGTGAGATAATCAGACTCTTACGTGATTTATCTGGAGCTCCAAAAGCAATATGGAACATTAGCCAACATGGAAAATGGAAAATAGAACCAAATCACTCTTTAATGTCAAGATGGTTGTATAATACCTTTTCACCAATCTCACATCTGGTGTTAATATTGTGTGATGAAGCCCCACCTGCGGCGAAAACACAACTTTAATCACCAACTATTTCACTAACTCAATTGTGTACAAATGAGCTAGGCATAGATTATATTGAGAATGACAAAAATGCCTATAATAAAAATGAAGAATGTTCTCTCAAAAAGTTAATAAGCCTTTGAGCTCTTCTATCTGAACCAAAACCATTAATCCGCAAAGAAATCAACAATAGAAGAGGAAGTTCATAATAAATTTTATCTTGCACACGCAGAGAGAGAAGCGCGCGCACACACAGAGAAACACCCGGCACAGCACTCTTGAACCTAGATATGTAAACCACGCCACGGCACAACACTCTTGAACTTTGAATAAAATTAGTTTGCAGCTTCAGAGAAGAGCACTTGAGGTTTTAAATGACATTTCTCACACATGGTGATCACATGAGCACAGCTATCAATAATCTGCGCAAACAAGAACCAACAATTTCTTCTTAGTGTGTCCTCCATAGATAAACAGATAAGGGAGGTTTTCTCCTGTGCGTAGGTTTATATATCTAGGTACCCTAACAGTCTGGTCATCATACATGACCAAGTTCTCATCCTTGAAAGCAAAGAAATATCATGCTGCCCATAGTAAACAAACCTGCATATATGCGAAAGAAATGTCTCAGATGATTTAACAGTCCGGTTCCATTTTTCATGGATTACTGAAATTAGTACAACATGCAGATGTACAGTGAAAGTGCTGCCATGTACAATGGGGAGTGACTGGAGGGGTGCTTACATAAATAAACCAGATTTTTTCTTAAGCAACAATACCTATTAGTATAGGAGAGGTGCCTAGTTGTATAGCAGATTGGCAATAAGGTTCATATTTATACTAACCGAATTAAGTTTCACTGAAAGTAAAGAGTGCATAAATTTAGTCAAATGCCTTGTCAATGCAGCTTTGTAAATTTGATATACCCCATAGGTGGTCATAAAAGATCTAAATAACAAAAATTACAAAACATAAATTTCAGGCATATTATATATAAATCGAGAAGAACAAAAATAGAAACAATCCAAGGTATCGATGTATCTAGCATGAGCTATATCTAATCAACCATTCGAAACCTAAGACCCCATGCAGTTGCACTAAGAAGCAAACATGTATTAGAAATTTAAATTGCATGTGTATGTTCAGTAGCTCACTACCGCCACATGCCAACATATATAGGAAGCAACTTTCCACCTTTATTTTGCCAAACATAATCATTTCAGCTATGCATTTCCCACGCCAACCCCTCGGCAGCAACAATGCAGAGCTGAACAAGAGGAAAGCACAACAAGTATCTCACCAGACCCGAGAAGCAACACCATCACCACAGCTTGCCCCTAGAATCAGAAACAGCGCCCCGCATTAAACCACCCCCTCGAGAATCCTACATGAAGTAGAAGATTAGAATCCAAAGGGAAAGCGAGGAATGGAAGACCAGAGATTGACACAACAAGTACTATCACGTGATATAAAAGGCATCATTTTCGCGAAAACGCAAAAGCCATGCGTTTCGATTCATTGATAGGAAAAGAAAGTTTTGTACAGTATATACAAACAGCAGATCATGCGGGCCGGCACCCCATACACCTCAGTCCACTAGGTCTACGGCACCGCCGGTATCAAGGCCCGTAGGACAGGCTCCCCGACAGCAGCCCAAGATCGAGCTTCAGACCGAATCGTATTGAGAAGGTTGGTCATGTTAGGCGACGCATTATCGAAGACTACCGCGTTACGTTGCTTTCAAATCCACCATGCTGTCAACATGATGAGCGAGGACGTCCCTTTGCGCATGGCCCAAGGGGTAGAAGACGAAGTAAGCAGCCACCAGTCCACGAAGTCCCCTTCTCCATCCGGTGGTGCGACCGTAGATCGGATCCAAGACAACACCTCGTGCCAGACTGCCCCGGAGAAGGGATAGTTTACCAGGAGGTGCGTCATGGTTTCCTCTGTCTGGTCACACAGAGGGCAGCGCGGAGGGTGAGCTAGTCTCCGTCCCGCAAGCCGCTCAGCCGTCCAGCAGCGATCTAGGCAAGCCAACCACACGAAGAATTTCACTCGAGGTGGTGCCCAAGTATGCCAGTTCAGCCGCCACGATCTCGAAGCAATCGATCCTTGGAAGAGGAACTCATAGCAAGACTTGGCCAAGTACTGGCCATCCTGCGTCCAATGTCAGCGCAGGTTGTCTTGCATGTCCGAAAGATCGGTGTCGCGCACCCGTATCCAAAGCTGCACGTATTGCCACAGGGCTAGCAGGCTAACTACGCCCTAGATGTCAACAATCCACTGGCACTCCAGAAGCGCCTCCCTCACCGTCCGGTACTTCCTAGCGCGCTTAGGGATCAGCGCGAAGAGCGCTGGTGCCGTCTCCTCCACGGTCCTCCCGTCTAGCCATCGGTCAAGCCAGAAGAGTGATGTGAAGCCATCTCCTACCTCCATCGCGGTGGAAGCGTCAAACACCTACAGTTCTGACTCAGAGAAGCGCATGTCCAGGTCGCACCAAGGTCGCAGCGGATCTGTGCGCAGCCTCCAAATCCAACGGGTACGGAGGCTAATGGTCGTGCGGCCCAGGTCAGGCACCCCCAAGATGCCAAGGTGTTTTGGTTTGCACACCCTCTCCCAGTTGACATGTCAGTGGACCCCGTTAGCAACTTCCCTCCCCGCCCAGAGAAAGCTCCTTGCTATCTCCTGGATCTGTTTGAGTGTCTTCTTGTTGAGACCCAGTACGATGATCTAGTGTAGGGGGATCGCCATGAGCACCGACAAGACGAGAGTTAGGCGCCCGGCATTCTCCATCATGGCGGCCTTCCAGATCGGCAACCTGCTAGCGATACTGTCCACCAGGGGTTGGAGAGCCACCGCGGACAACCGCCAGAGCGAGAGCGGAATCCCCAAGTATCTGACCGGGAAGGGGGCCAACTGACACTCCATGATCGTCGCAGCCTACAGGGCAACCTCGTCGGAGCAGAAAATCAGGGAGACCAAGCATGTGGCGTAGTTGGTGTGAAGGCCCAAAGCCTCTCCAAAGAGTGTCAGCAGTGCGCGAATCGTGCGCAGTTCCATCTCATCCGGGTGACAGAAGATCACGATGTCGTCCGTGTACATGGACACCGTCGTCACCAACTCCCGTGCAGCTATGCACTTCAGTAGCCCTATCTCAAGAGCTCTGCCCAGTAGCCTATTCAGCGTGTTAATGAACATGATGAACAACATTGGCAATAGGGGGTCCCCCTGTCTCAGTCCCCTACGATGCCATATCGGGGGGCCTGGCTCGCCATTGAGCATCACCCGGGTGCTAGCCGTCGAGAGTAGGATGGCCACCATTTCGCAGAATCTAGGGCCGAAACCTGCCTTCCGGAGAACCTCAAATAGCAGCACCCAAGAGACCGAGTCGAATGACTTAGCTATATCCAGCTTTAACATTGCTCATGGTTCTTCAGCCTATGGAGCAGGTGTGCTGTTTGCTGAACCATCATGAAATTATCATGGATGCGGCACTTCTTGATGAAGGCGCACTGGTTCAGGTCGACCAGGGCTCCGAGCCTTGGAGCTAGCCGCGAGGCCAACACCTTGGCCCCAAGTTTGGCGAAGATGTGGATCAGGCTGATCGGCTTGTAATCCCCAAGGCCAGTCGCATCTCTACCTTTGGGCAGCAGTATCACCAAAGCCTGGTTGAGGCCCAGGAATCCACACCCGTTCATCGAGTATAACTTGGTGAAGGCCACCATGAAGTCGTCCTTCACCACTCCCCAACAACTCTGCAAAAACTCAGCAGTGAATCCGTCTGGCCCGGGCACCTTTGCATGAGGTAGCCCCCTGATCACCTCCCACACCTCCTCGGTCGAGAAGGGGGCATCCAGGTCAGCCAGATCCTCTGTGGTGGAACCTAGGAAGTCCAGGTGCAACACGAACTGGCGCGCAACATCCGTATCTAGCAGCTTATGGAAGTGGTGACAGGAGGCCTCGGCCATGGCACCGTGGTCTACTATGACAACGCCATCAACCTGAAGGCAAGATCATGTTCTTCTGGCGGTGATAAGAGGCGTGCTAGTGGAAGAATGCTATGTTGGCGTCCCCCTTGCTTAGCCATCTGATTTTGGCTCTTTTCCTCGCCATCGTGTGCTCAAGGGAAGCTAGCCGAAGGTAGGTGTGCCTCATCTTGGCGCGAAGAGTGCGCTCATCCGGTGAAAGCTATCTAGACTCCATGGCGATGTCCAGGTGGTAGACGATGACCCGCGCTATCATAAGCTACAGTTTAACTGATCCAACCTTTTTGTCGGCCCAACTCATCGAACTAACGGGCGGTGTGTTTGAGCTTAGCGACCAGTCTCCGGAAGGGGTCGAGGTCACCATCAATCATCGTCCATGCGGCCGCCACGGTCTCGTCAAACCCATCTAGCTTCATCCAAAATTGCTCGAACTGAAATCGTCCCCTACCGACAACAACCGGGGTACAATCCAGGAGCAGGGGACAGTGATCAGATATTACCGTTGAGAGGCAACACAAGGAGCAGCTGTTGTAAAGCTCCTCCTAGTCCGACAAGCAGAATACCCTGTCCAACCTCACCAAGGTGGGGTTATCCCTCTCGTTGGACCAAGTGTATCTTCTGTCATGGAGGTACACCTCCTTGAGGATACAGTCATTCAGGAATCTCCTAAAGCGACCCATCGTGCAGTGATAAAGGTTGTCATTGTTCATGTCCTCGTCGTGGTAGATCATATTAATGTCCCCACACAACACCCAGGGCTCGGTACGCACCCTCCTAATCTCCCGCAGCTCCACAAGGAAGGCGATTTTATCAGCCTCATCCTGTGGCCCATAGATGTAGGTTAGCCACTAGGGCGGGCCACCCGTGGGTGTCACCCTAGCAGTCACGTTGTTCACATCCACGTGTGGCCTGTCCAGCTGTACCAGCCTGCTCTTCCAAGCCACGATAATACCACCTCTAGTGTCAACCGTCGGCAAGCAGAAGTAAGCTTCAAAGTCCACGCCTAGTGTTTCCATTACAATAGATAGTGATACAACCACAAATTTAGTCTCTCATAAACACACGATGTACGCGTTTGTCATAGCGACAACACTCCTCACACCCGTACGACACGCGCGGTCCTTGAGCCCACGCACGTTTGACACCATTATCATAGGGTCGTACAACATCGGAACAATGTAAACCCCCGAAAGTAACCCTAAGGTCACACTACCACCAAGTGGCCACCTGACATGGACTCAGCCTGAGGCATGGCACACCCTCTGATCACCGAGAGCGTCCACCCGTAGAGCTCGCCCACCGCCTCGATCATTTCGTCAGTCAGCGACGTCTCAAACATCCTGTGGAAGGCCTCTAATGCAGCCTCTAAAGGTGCCTCATCCTGCGCGATCAGTCCTAGCTTCCGCATCAGGTTACAGACCACATTCTGTTCCAACTTAAGCCCACCCGGTTGTCGGGTGATCCTAGAGCTCCTGCGCGGCTGGAAGTTCAGCGCCATCGGCCGGCGCTGCACCGGGGGAGCCAACAACACCGCATCGGACCACAGCTTAGCAGCGGCAAGGAAATCCACCAAGGTGTGCGAGCGAGCCGGTGGCGGGGGTGTAGCGCAGACACCCACAGAGGTCGTCGTCCGTCTAGTGTAGAACTAGATCTTAGGTGAGGCTAGCCTCACGGCCGGCCGCGGAATGGGGGACTCAAGCGATGACGGCCTGGTGGTAGGCCACTGACTTGTGCCCACCACCACAGGGAGAATATCATTTTACGGTCCAAAAGTTGAGGCACCCAGGCAACACGGTACCTAAGTTGCATGTAATCAGGCGTGATGACCACAGTTGGCGTGCCAAATACTCAGAGGGTCTTTTTAGGCACGAATTCAACTTTATGTTTCAATACAAAATATCAGTCTAACGCCCGTCAAGTTGGTCCCCGCCGCTTTTTTGGCCATGTCGCTCCGCCACTTAGGCATGGTGGTCATCACGTGGCTTACGTGGCGAAGTGGATAGGACAACACGACCGGCCCAGTGTATTGATGTGACAAAACAGGGAACATATATCCTCGTTATTATTATTATTATTTGTTTACTCAGAAGCTGGAACAGCCACCACCACGTGTCTCTCCATTGGACTTCCGTCCCCATTGTTAATCACTACCTTAGAAACGCATTGACGGTTCCACCGTTACCCTGTCTCGCAGAAACCACTCTTCTTCTTCATGTCATCTGTCGTCTTTCCATCTTCTCCTTGCCGCCATGGAAGGTCATCACACTCTAGAGACAAGCTTCATTTCCCATGATAATAATAAGATAGACATCGTCTACACCAACGAGGAGGAGACAGTGGTGCGAGTCCCGAGGATGTACGAGGGTTGGCTTGAGATAGACGAGGACAAGTTTGTGAGATTGGACCTCGAGTACACCCCAGAGAACCCATATGAAGGGAATGAAGTCGCCGTCATTCAACTGGCCATGAGGAAACATGTCCTCATCTACCACTTCTCCCTGTTTGTAGATCTGCTCACTGTAGTTAACCACTTTTAGGGTTTTCTCCCCTTGTTCTTTATCCATTTGCTCATCTTGCAACTACTGAATTTAATAAATTATGACAAACCAATGTTGAGAGTATTGATCTTGCATTTAATAAACTTTTTAAAATTATATTCAGATGATGATCTTGTATTGACAAAACATTTGTAGTTACAAATTTTGGTGATGAGAAACTACATACTTTCAGGACTGACAAGGATTGTCCGGCACTGCGCCAGTTCCTTGAAGAAAAAGGAATTGTTTTTTGCGCTGTCGATAATAGAACTAATTTTTGGAAATTTCGTCAAGATGGAATTACAATTCCTACGCACAACTGGATCGATATTCAGAGTCTTGTCAAGATCATAGGGGGCTCGAGGAAGGATGGAATGGCTACACTCACAATTAGAATCCTCGATGAGTCGTACGATAGAATGAAGACATATTTCCCTACGGATAGGCACGATTTCTAGGAGGAGTGCCCGTTGTCTGGTATAAACCTGAAGTATGCAGCCATAGATGCTTACGTGACCTACCAGCTGTACAAGAAGATCCATTTCTTTCTATGTTACCTCGTGTTTTGCCCTAGTTTCAAGAGGGAAGACGACCTTAGGGGAGCCCTTTGTAGAAAATGCAGAATAGCTAAGTCTGAAGCTGCATATGCAAAGAAAATGGCTGCATCTGAAGCAGCTGACAGAGAGGCTGCAGAAGCAGTTGACAGAGAGGCTGCAGTTGAAGCAGCAAATAGAGAGGCAACATCTTCTAGCGGCAACAATCAGGCTTGTGATGCACCGCTAATTGTGCCGCAGGATGCTGAAGATAGGGAAGCCAAGTCAGATTCCATGTGGGATGAACTTTGTGAGATGTGGAGCGCCAAAAAAGTAAGATCCACCTGGAATGATGGCAGTTGATCGCCTAGGAACGATGGCAAGCGCCTCAAGTGTTCTGATGAGAAGTGAATTAATTTTACTCCTTTGTGTTATGTTTCTATTTTGTGGAACTCAATTAACTTGTCAAGATGGCTAGAGCCTCAAGTGAGAGTAATAAAATAAATTTCACTTCTTTGTGTTATGTTTCTATATGTGTCTGGTAGCTTGTCAAGATGGCAGCTCGTTAATTGGCAGTTTGAAAGAGTACCTTTTTCCTCTCTCGCTAAACAGATATGTTTCATTTTGCCCAAATTGGTAGCAAATCTAGAGCAGCTTCTCTCTTTGATCATTCATTCCCTTTTGGAGATCTTTTTGGCCCGATCTGGTAGCAAATCTATAGCAACAAATCACACCAGGCATAATACATTCATTCAGAAAACAAAACAAATGTAGATATAGCTATGCGCAGCTAAATAGGATATAGCGATAGAAAGTAGGTTGCTTAACGAGGTTCGATACATTAGCTGCTCAGCAGCCATCACACGCAAAATATACAAAATCAAAAGAACCTTCTTAGTAGCAGCAACAGACACGTTCAACCCATCCTTGCATCTGCCTGCGCCTCCGCCCTCTAGCGCTTCCTCCACTTCTTGTTGTCCAGTCCCTTGATCTTGGAGGCCTTGGGCTTGATCAGAGGCATGCGACCCTCTTCGATGGCCACCCGCTGGAGGTTTCAGAGGTGAATGCTAAGAGCCTCATGTTCAGCATTGTAGGCGTTGACGTTCATGGTATGGCTGACTTTGGGGGTGCTGGAGCTGGAGCCCTATGCATGCATCATGACGCAGTTGAAGTCGGTGCCGACGAGTCTCGTCCTACAAAAGGGGCAACTGTAGATGCCACCAGCAAATAAGGCGTCGTACTGGCTGGCCTGCAGCCTCGTCGGCACCTGACGAGTCTTGGTGTTCCTAGAATCGTCATCGCTACAGACGCCACTGCCGTAAACATATTGGAAGGCAAGAAAAAAGGAGGATTAGATGGTTTAAGAAGATCGAGCAATCGAAATGTGAACAAGCGAACCCTAATAAACCAAGATCTAGCATCCAACGATGGGAACGAGAGAAGAACCAGGGAAGGGGAGCAAACCCTAGTTATCTCCGACCATGGGTCGTCGATGCCGGTGTCATAGAGGTTCATCGCAGCGATGTACTCCTCTGGATCGTAGGGGTCCCAGAAGAGATATATCTGCTCGTGACCGGTGGGGTCCTCCTCGCCGGCTTCGGCCTCCTTGCTGATGGCTATGTCGGTAGCGGGGACAGGGGGCCTGGACGGGAATGGCAGCTGCCATCAATGACTCGATGGGGGCCTGGACGAGGACGGCGGCAGCTTTCAACGTGTCGAGGGGGACCGGGAGGGAGACGGGGGGCCTTCTCGCCGACGGCCTTGGAGGCGACATGAGGGAATATGCCCTGAGAGGCAATAATAAAGTTGTTATTATACATATTACAAGTATATGATACATGTTTATTTTGCATGCTATAATTGTATTAATTTGGAAACATTAATACATGTGTGTTTAATAAACAAAAGGAAAGTTCCTAGTTATGCCTCTCTTATAAACTAGCTCGTTGATTAACAAGATGATCAAGGTTTCCTGATCATGGACATTGGATGTTGTTAATAACGAGGTCACAACATTAGTGGAATAATGTGATGAACATTCATCCAAAGTATAGCATTATGATCAAAGTCATTGTGTTTATATTGCTATAACATCTAACAAAGTAATCCTAGTCCTTAGACCATGAGATCATGTTAATCACTAACACTAGAAGAGTATCTTGATAACATCAAACATCACACCGTGAAAGGGTGATTATAAATGTGGGTTGAGTACTACGAAAGTGTTATGTAGAGGCTCATGTATCAAGAGTGGTATTTGTCCATCCCGATGACGGATAGATATTCTCTGGGCCCTCCCGGTGATATCACATTGGTTATCTTGCAAGCAAGTGATGAGATCACTAGAATGTTATATCACGGGAACGAGAAAAGAGTACATGTAGGTAACAAGATCAAACTAGGTATGGAGATACCGATGATCAAATCTCGGACATGTAATATATCGCAAGACAAAGGGATTTAGTTACTAACGTTAAAGGTTCTCACGATCACAGAAGTCATCGTAGAATTTATAGGAGTCAGTATGGATCTCCAAGTCCCGCTTCTGATTATTGATCTGAGAGGGGTCTCGATCATGTCTGCATTATTCACGAACTGTAGGGTGACACACTTAAGGGACACCAACACCATTTGGAGTAAATATGTTTCAGATGAATGAATTGCAAAGTGCTGGAATTATTTCAATAGACACCGAAACTGTTTCGGGTGAAATTGCTGAAATTGGTTCTGCATGTAATATTGAAATGTTGCAGGGGGTTTTATGTGAATGTTTATTAATTAAAGTAATTAACAAAATTCTGAATAAAATTAATAAAAGAGTTTTATTAAATGAGAGAGCATTAAATTTGGAGAAATTTAATGCATTTAAAGTAAAGACTTTAAAGAGGAATGTTAAGGGGCAAATTTATGTGGAGGGGGTTACCACCACATGAATGGGGGAGGTGAGGTGTCACCCCCCATGGGGCACCGGCCATGGGTAGGGGTACCCCCCTCCTCCTATAAAAGGCCACCCCTCTCACCCTTCTTCCTCACACCTCCTCGTGAAGGATCTCTCTCCCCCTCTAGTATTATTCCCCCATGGTCTCGGATTAGCGAGATACATGTTCTCGGTGGCATTTCATCTGGAAGGAGTTGCTACTTCTTCTGCATCACTAGATAGAGGAGGCGGAGGTTGTTCGGTGGCCTGAACATGTGTGCGAGTGCGGACGCACTGCTGGTTTGCGGCACAAGGACTTCCACACGATCTTGAGATCAGCAAGCAAACAACTACATCATCCACGAGTTCCTACTCGTTAGCAAAACTTTGTTGTCTTCAAGGGTAAGTTCTCCATGGATGTATAGCCACCCGTTGCTTGTATCTAGTAGATAGATCTTGGCGTATAGTTCCCATTGTAGGAATTTTTTTGTTTTCTATGCTGCGAACCCTTCAGTGGTATCATAGCCTAATCTATGCATAGGTGCTTTGCACGGGTAGAACACATAAGAGTATGTGGGCGGTGATGATCATGTTATTGCTTCTTATATGTACTTTGGATATTGGTGGCATAGTGGGATGATGTGGCCCAGACCAACCTTACATGTCATCGCACATGAGACAGGTTCCACGACTGACATGCAACTAGTTTTGCATAAGTGGCTAGTGGGTGTCTGTCTCTCCTACTATAGTCAATATCTGATTTACAACAAGTTGCTAATAATTTGGTTATCAACGTTGTGGTTCCATGTTCATAGGTAAGAACGGTTCTATCTTCGAAAGCCCTAAGCCATGTGAAAACTTGCAATTGATAAATTAGAGGCGTCTAGTTTAGATCGTTGCTGGGCTTGTGTCATGATATGTTACTGTTGTAAGTTGATGTATAGTTGATACTCTTACAACACACCTAACGTGTAAGTTCCATAGACCTTGGCCTTACACACAAAGGAATGATAAAGATCATACCACGATGCATATGATAGTGATAAAATGCAAGAACCATATCATTTCACTTTACACATATGATGTTTGCATCTTATATTGCTTGTTTGGCGTTTTAGTAGCATTATAAGATGATCCCACATTTATATATCAATATAAAAATGTGTTCTTCCTTAAGTATGCACCATTCTATGGATCGTGTTTCGAGACATCACGTGATGATCGGGTGTACTTGACTCTGCGCTTTCATACAACGGGTGTAAGACAGTTTTACACACGCGACTAAGGTTCTTACTTGGCAAGCCTAGCATGTACAGACATGGCCTCGGAACACGGACCGAAAGGTTAAGCATGAGTCATATAGTTGATATAATGCCCATATAGATGCTCGCCTTTGAAGCTACACCGACTCACGTGATGATCGGACTTGGTGTAGTGAATTTGGTTCATGTAATCACCAAAAAGACATGAGGGATGTTGTTTTCGAGTGTTAGTTTAGTTGAACTCAATCTATCATAAACTTAGTCTAAATAAACTTTACAAATTCTGTTGTAGATGGCACCACTTGCTTTTAATTTCAATGTGTTCATGGAGAAAGAGAAACTTGCTATGAATGGTAGCAACTTCACCAACTAGGCCATGAATTTGAGGATTCTCCTCTCTACAGCACAAAAGCAATATGTGCTAGAAGCCCCGCTAGGCCCCCCACCAGCTCCCGATGCCCCTGACGAGGAAAAGAATGTCTATGTGACTCGTCTGCAGGACCACAACTTAGTTCATTGCGGCATACTGTATGGGCTAGAGCCAGAACTTCGAAAGCGTTTCGAAAATGGCAATGCCTTTGATACCATGGGTGAATTGAAAATGATTTTCGATACCCATGCTGCCGTAGAGAGTTATAATGCTTCCAAAAAGTTCTTTAGCTACATGATGGAAGAGAACAACTCCATAAGTGAGCATGTACTCAAAATGTCTAGGTACGCTGATAAGCTTGTGTCCTTGGGAATAATGATTCCCATTGACTTAGGCATACACCATGTTCTCCAATCTCTGCCACCAAGCTACAAGAGCTTCGTGATGAACTATAACATGCATGGCATGAAGAAGACTCTCCCCGAGATTTTGTCAATGCTTAAGACTGCGGAAGTGGATGTTAGGAAAGAACATCAAGTGTTGATGGTCAATAGGACCACCGGTTTCAAGAAAGACAAGAAGGGTAAACAGAAGGGCGGCAAATCTATTGCTATGCCCAAAAAGAAATCCCGGGCTGGCCCTAAGTCTAATACCGAGTGCTACTATTGTAAGGGGACTGGCCATTGGAAGCGCAACTGCCCCAAGTATTTGGTAGAAAAGAAGGCCGGCAAGGAAAACAAAGGTATATGTGATATACATGTTATTGATGTGTACTTGAGTAGTACTCGCAGTAGCACCTGGGTATTTGATACCGGATCAGTTGCTAATATATGTAACTTGATACAGGGGCTGTGGAACAGGCGACGGCTAGCAAGGGATGAGGTCATGATGCGTGTCGGCAATGGATCAAGAGTTGATGTGATCGCCGTTGGAACGTTGCCTCTCCATATGCCATCAGGATTAGTGATAAACTTCAATAATTGTTATTTGGTGCCTGCGCTGAGCATGAACATTATATCCAGATTGTGTTTATTGCAAAGCGGTTATTCGTTTAAATTAGAAAACAATGGTTGTTCGATTTATATGGATAATATCTTTTATGGTCATGCACCCGTGATGAATGGTTTATTTCTGTTGAATCTCGATAGTACTCATACGCATATCCATAATGTTGATGCTAAAAGGATTAGACTTAATGATGATATATCTGCATATATGTGGCACAGTTGTCTAGGTCATATTGGCATTAAATGCATGAAGAAACTCCATTCTGATGGACTCTTAGAATCACTTGATTTTGAATCATTTGATACATCTGAACCATGCCTTATGGGCAAGATGACTAGAACGTCGTTTTCCAGTTCAATGGAACGGGCGACATATTTATTGGAAATCATACATACTGATGTATGTGGTCCAACGAGTGTGTCGGCGCGAGGTGGATATCGTTATTTTGTTACTTTCACGGATGATTTGAGTAGATAAGGGTATATCTATTTGATGAAACATAAGTCTAAAACCTTTGAAAAGTTCAAGGAATTTCCGAATGAAGTGAAAACCATCATAATAGAAAGATCAAATTTCTGTGGTCCGACCGTGGAGGAGAGTATTTTAGTTATGAGTTTAGCGCAGACATGAGAAATTGTGGAATAGTTTCACAACTCACGCCTGCCGGAACACCACAACATAATGGTGTGTCAGAATATCGTAATCGTACTCTATTGGATATTGTTCAATCTATGATGTCTCTGACTGACTTGCCACTGTAATTTTGGGGTTATGCACTGGAAACCGCTACATTCACTTTAAATCGGGCACCGTCTAAATCTGTTCAAACGACATCGTATGAATTATGGTTTGGAAACAAACCTAAGCTGTCATTTCTTAAAGTTTGGGGATGCGATGTTTATGTGAAGAAACTTCAGCCTGATAAACTCGAACCCAAAGTGAAAAAATGCGTCTTCATAGGATACCCTAAAGAAACAATTGTGTATTCCTTCTATCAAAGATCCGAGGGTGTAACTACCTCGGTGAATTACGCTCCTAGTTACAAGCCTGGATGAGCGGAAATGGTTAAAATAGTATGGTGGGACCCAAATGCCACTCACAGGTAGACCTTTCGGCCGTCCTAACCATTTCCAAACATCGGGACAAGAACGGGCGGCGTAATCGGCAGGCGAAGGGATCAACTACATACACAAATGAGTATGTATGCAAGCCACCATACAACAGTCCTCAGAGCCATTCCATCTAAAAGAAATAGAAATATTGCAACGCCATACGGCAAGATCCAAATATCCTAGATATATATAATAGTTTAGGATATCTCCTCATACATCAAACATCAAAGTATCAGGCGGAAGCGGAAAACAAGATCCGAGTACGGATAAGAAGCAAATCGGCATAAGATGCCCCATAAATAAACACATCCCGCCACAGATCTCACGGATCCCCGTTCCCGGAATCTCTACACCGAACGATCGTTGCCCACATCGTCCGTCTCCTCCACCCAAGATCCATCTTGCGAAGTTTGCTCATCTCAATCAAATAATTTATCGTGAGACCCTAGGGTACTCGCAAGTCTTTATGCCTCTAAAGGGGACACAACCTGGGTGACGCAATTGCAGCAAAAGATAATACCTAACAATTCTATAGATACTGCTAACCATCCGCTAACCAAAGATAGACGGATGTCCGTGAATTAATAACAACAGTTGTAACAAGAATATTAACAGATCCATCCTCCTCCTCGCTACCAACGAGAAGCGGACTTAACATTTCCATCCGCTGGCAGTTTTATTATCCATTCCATGAGTGTTGCACTATTTACTAGTCAGGTACTTAGTCAAATTAAAAGCGTACTTTAGTTATGCTTGTCTATGATCGAGAAACAGTGCTCCAAGTCGCCCATAATCGCGACACGGCTTTGAAAGTTTTACACTGCAGGGTGCACAAATAGCAACGCACACTGGTCAACCTCGGAAAAACCAAATCAAAACCCAACGAGGCATTCACGACAAAGCGATCACAGGATTCAGAAATATTTCAGGGGCCACCCCATTGCTACCCGAACGGTTAGCCGACCGAGACGGACTCAAGGTTTGCGCTGGTCAGAAACGATCGGGAACCCGAAAGTGTGACTGGGCTTGTCGATACCGCGAACCACTCCGCATCCAAAACAGAACAGGTGCTCCTCGCACAATCTTAAATAAAGCAGTAAAGCATGGCATAAGTACATGATAGTAATAAAGCTCCAAACTACTTTGTGGCCCCAAGAAATAAGAATGAATCAAGCTCGCCTGTGGGGGTTCATAAGCCTCCTGATGTGGATAGCGCGAATATTCAAGGAACAGGAATCAAGTACTGGGTCCCACGGACACAAGTGAGCATGAAAAACCAAATAGCAGATATTGCTCACCGATGCCACTTTCATTAGTTATCCCATTACTACTCAGGTTAAGTTGTTTAGGTACCTCGTTACCCATCAGACACCCACATACCCTACACATGTTGTTCTACGACCCGCATGGCTCAAACAACTCCTGTAGTAATGGCTCATGGGATGGAGGAACAAGATTCGGTGGGGTTTAAAAGTAAAGGCTATGCAGTACTTGGGATTCAGTTTAGTGCAAACGCGACTCAATGATGCAAGAATAAGATAGAGGCAATAGGTACTATATGTATGTGAGCATGTGGTAGTGCTTGCCTGGCAGCTCAGTTGAAGCGAGGGATGGGTCTGGGTAGTGCTCCTGGGTTTCTTCATATATCCCCTGCTCAGCGTCTATTCGAAGAAGAACCAAACAAACAAGGGCCAATCATAAATAAAGTGCACAAGCATATGAATAAAATGCGACAAGCAAACAATCATGCATTGATGAATGATGCACAATTTGCATGGCACTAATGTAGAATGGCATGGGTGAGGTGTGGAATACAAGAATAAATCATTTTATGGTGTTTTAATCACCTTTTATCTTCAAATAAGTTGCTGTATACTTTATATTTATATGATGCATGCTGCAATTCAGAACATGGAATGCATAAACAGAAAGGTCTCGTCGAGCTGATCATTTTAGACATATTATTTGTCAAATTTGGAGTTATAAAACAAAAGTTATTAATTAATTAAGGCAAAAGGGCATTTTATTGTAATTTTAATCAACTCGAAAATTTAAAGTGTTCAAAATATATTTTGGAGGGCATATTTGAATTCCTCACATTTTTTTGATTTGAAAACATATATTACATGTTTAATTTGGAATTATATTTTAAAAAGTTATTTGAAAACAGATTTAAATTTGAATTTAAAAACCAATTTGAATAGTTTGAATTAAAACAGAAATACAGAAATTCTTTTGTCACCCAGTCAGATCTAGCCACAGACAATGACAAGTGGGGGCTGGGGCGATCAAGAATAGCGTACCAGGAAAAGCTTTTACCATCGCGATCACTGCGGCCGGCAAATTGAACCCGCGGCGACCTCAGGGGCTGGGACGTACACGGGGGAGCCTGTGGAGGGTTAAGGCTAAGGTTCTACGGGTTTTTGTAAAGGGCCAGGAGGCCGATGGTGGGCTCACATCATGGATTGAAAGCGAGAGAAAACGGAGGGCTTATTCGCAAAAGGACCGCGATCGTGGATCTTCTCCGATCGACCGATCGGTGCGCCATCGACGCAGCGCCGCGCGGAATCGAACTCAGACCTGGCATGCGCGCGAGGCGGCAGCCATCGCGTAGGGAGGGGTAGTCGTTAGGAGGTAGGCGGCAGGTGAGGTGCTACGCGCATGAAGCGCAGACGCCAACGCCGCACCGGGCGCAGAGGCCGTTCGACGAAAAGTCCGGCGAGGATAGGGTGGTACGGTGAGGCAGAGCGTGTCCAGGAGGTAGAGGAGCTCACCGCGAGTTTGCTGGCGGTGTCGGTTCGGCAGAGGAGCGGCGATCGGCGAGGCGACGCACGGTGGAGCTTAGGGTTTGTGGCGCCACGGCGCAGCAGCAGTGAACAGGCCTCTTCCTCAGGTACGGGCAATGCAGAGGGACCTCCTCGGTCTCTTCGGTCACCTCCACGATGTGCACACCGGCTAGATCAACGGGCGACGGGTGCTGGCACAGAGAGAGGGTGGGGCAGGAGAGGAAGGAGAGGAGATGCAGGGGCCCTGGGGGTGGATCTGGGCGAGGTAGAGAGGTTGTGGGGCTGAGGTAAAGCGAGGAGAGGGAGGAGGTGCCGTGGGGAGTGGGTAGGAATAAGGTGGCTCGGGTGCCACCTTTCCTTCTCCTCCTCATGTGCTCGAGCTGGAGCTCGGTCTGGGGCTGGTCCAGGACAGGGCAGGGCAGGTAGGCTCGGGAAGAGGGGAGGTAGGGCAGGCTCGGGTGGGGCACGCAAGGCAGAGAGAAGAGAAAGAGAGAGGAGAGGGAGGCCTAACAGGATAGGCCAGGGTTAGGGTTTTGTTAGGGTTGGGGGTAGGTAGCTGGGTGGTTAGGGTGCCAGTGGGGCAGCAAGGTAGGGAGAGGAGAGAGAGAGAGATGGAGGGAGCTAGGGTGGCTCGGTTTAGGGTTTAGGAGAGAGGGGGGTATGGTGATAGATGGTGGTAGAGGTGTAGGTGATTATGGTTAGGATCTTAGATAGAGGGTTTAGAGAGAGGGGGGTTTAGATGAGGGTGTTGGCTATAATCACACTTGATCATGCAAGGGCATAACCAAGGAAAAGAAGAAAGAGACACAAGGCAAGGAAAAACAACAAGGTGGAAAGGTTGAGAGAAGAGAGGGAGAGATCCAAAAGAGATGTACACCACTCAACAATTCAAATAAAAACCAAAAGACTAGAATGTGGTGGTGTTTGCATGGCCCCTGCAGAATATTTAATGCCATGTTTATTCTTGTGAGAACAATAATATTAACATGGCATTATTCTTATGCATTCCCAAAATTGGAATAAAAGCCAAGCAAAAAGAATTAAAAGGGTGCCCCATGTGGAGTGGATGGAGAAGACCATATTTGAATAGAAATGGGACTTGCTAGTGTGTATGTGCCACTAGGTATTTAGTAAGCCCAAAAATATCCCAACATGATAATAACCCCAAAACAACCCATATGGAAGCTAGGAAAAGGTTCCACTCACAAGGCATGCAAAGGTGGCCATGTGGCTCTCATAAACCAATAATGTGGAAACAATATGGTGCATATATGAGAGCATGTGGAGATAGAATTGGATCCGTTCCAACCCACATGAGCTAGAGGTAAAACCAAATAAATTGCAATGCTCATATATGGTGGAATGATGGGGTGATGACAAGAAAGGTGGTGGAGTTAATAAAAGATATGCCCCCAACTCAACTTGGGCATTTAAACAATATATCAAGAACCAAATACAATATCAAAAGGCAAATACAATTTACAATGCATATGAGAGAAGAACCAACACAAAAGGGTTTTATATGATGCTCAAATGCAAGGTGGCATGATGACATGAGCATGATATAAATTATGATGCAACAATTATATATAGGAAGTAGCCATTATATTACTAGACCAAGTAGCATTACAATTGTTAGACAATTGGGATGCTACAACTCTCCCCCACTAAACAGGAATCTCTTGAGATTCTAGGACGAAGAAGAAGACACAAAGAGGGTAGGATACTTGGCACGGAGCTCATCTTCACGTTCCCAAGTGGCTTCATCAACGGAATGGTGCGACCACTGCACCTTGTAGAACTTGATGGACTTGTTGCGAGTCCTTCTTTCTGCGATTTCAAGGATTTTTGTGGGGTGTTCTTGATAAGACAGGTCTTCTTGGAGATTGATAAGCTCATGGTCCACGGTCCTGCCGGGATCCTTGAAGCACTTCTTGAGTTGAGAGATGTGGAAAACATCATGGACCTTGAGTTTTTCCGGGAGCTCAAGAGCATAAGCAACTTCTCCTCTTCTTCCACGAATTTTGAATGGACCAATGTATCTAGGAGCCAGCTTTCCTTTGATACCAAAACGGTGTGTGCCTCTCATGGGAGTGACACGAAGGTAAACGAGATCACCAGGGACATACTCCATGTCCGTGTGCTTTCTGTCATAATTGCTCTTCTGGCGACTTTGAGCAATCTTCAGATTTTCAAGAATGATGTGAACCTTCTCCTCCGCTTGAGTTACAATGTCAGGGCCAAACAATATTCTTTCACCTGCACCCGACCAACCAATCGGAGTTCTGCATTTGCGACCATAGAGAGCCTCAAATGGTGCCATCTTTAGACTTTTCTGGAAGCTGTTGTTGTAAGAGAATTCAGCATAAGGAAGACATTCTTCCCACTTCATGCCAAAAGATATGACGCAAGCACGGAGCATATCCTCCAGAATCTGATTGATCCTTTCAACTTGTCCTTGCGACTGAGGGTGGTAAGCTGTGCTGAAGTTCAACTTTGTTCCCAAAGCATTTTGGAAACTTTCCTAGAACTTGGAAGTGAAGATGCTTCCACGGTCTGAATTGATCTCAAGCGGAACCCCATACAGAGAGACAATTCTGTTGATATAGAGCTCTGCCAACTGAATTGCAGAAATTGTTTCCTTGACGGGAAAGAAGTGAGCCACTTTAGAAAGCCTGTCAATGACAACGAAGATTGCATTGTTGCCCTTCTGCGACCTTGGAAAACTAGTGATGAAGTCCATCTCTACTTTCTCCCATTTCCCTTCCGGGGGTTTCAATGGCTGTAGAAGACCGGAAGGTTTCTGATGGACAGCTTTCACTCTGCGGCAGACATCACACTCCGAGACATACTTGGCACAATATCGTTTCAATCCGGGCCACCAGTATTGTGTTTTCAAGTCCATGTACATCTTTGTGCTGCCAGGGTGGATAGAAAGAACAGAATCATGCGCCTCCTTGAGAACTTGCTCTCTCAAACCCGGGTAGTTCGGAACAAACATCCAGTGTTCAAAGAAAAGCGTGCCTTGGTCATCAACGTGGAAGGACTCATACTTCGGAAGCTGAAGGTTGGAGATGACCTTTTTGGTGTACGGATCACCAAGCTGAAAGGAGCGAACCTTTTCTTCCAAGAGAGGTGTTGCCAGAAGGTTCAGAAGATACCCTTGATCCACAATTTCAAGGTTGAGCTGACGGAATTCCTCGCACAAGAGAGGCTGTTGTCCTTCCAGCATGAGGTTGCTGACATAAGCTTTGCGGCTGAGAGCATCGGCCATGACATTAGCTTTGTTCGGAGTGTAGTTGATGGTTAGATCGAAATCATTGATTGCTTCAATCCATCTCCTCTGACGAAGGTTGAGATCAGGCTGAGTGAAGATATACTTCAGACTCTTGTGATCAGAAAAGATTTCACAACGGTTTCCCAACAAGTAATGCCTCCATACTTTCAAAGCAAAGACAACTGCTGCGAGCTCGAGGTCATGTGTAGGATAGTTGATCTCATGCGTCTTCAACTGTCGAGAGGCATAAGCAACAACTTGCTTTTCTTGCATAAGGACCGCACCCAATCCTTGCAAAGATGCGTCACAGAATATCTGGAAAGGCTTGGATGTATCCGCAGGAACCAAGACTGGTGTGGAAGTGAGCTTCTCTTTGAGTGTCTCAAAGCTTGCTTGACATGCAGGAGTCCAAAGGTATTTCTTGCCTTTCTTAAGGAGATCGGTAAGAGGCTTCGCTATCTTCGAAAAGTTCTGAACGAAGCGACGGCAATAACTAGCCAAACCAAGGAAGCTCCACACTTCTTTGACATTTACAGGAAGAAGCCAGTCAACAATTGTCTTTACAGTTTCCGGGTTGACGGCAATGCCCTTGGCAGAGATGACGTGACCAAGAAAGGTTACTTGAGGCAGCCAAAACTCACACTTTGAGAACTTTGCATACAAGCGGTTCTCACGAAGCTTGTTTAGGACACACCGAAGGTGTTCTTCATGTTCTTCCTTTGACTTAGAATAGACTAGGATGTCATCCAGATAGACCACAACAAACTTATCAAGATACTCCATGAAAACCGAGTTCATAAGCCTCGAGAAGGTGGCAGGTGCGTTGGTGAGACCGAAAGACATGACTGTGTACTCATACAGGCCATAGCGGGTGGTGAAAGCTGTTTTAGGAACATCTTCCTTGCGAATCTTGATTTGATGATAACCACTTCTCAAGTCAAGCTTAGAGAATACCACAGCTCCAGCTAGCTGATCGAAGAGATCATTAATCCGCGGAAGGGGATATTTATTCTTGATGGTTTTAGCATTGAGAGCCTGATAGTCAACACAAAGTCTATCAGTCTTGTCTCGCTTCTTCACAAAGAGGGTTGGGCTACCCCAAGAAGAGGTACTGTGTTGAATGAAACCCAACTTCTCTTGTTCATCAAGCTGACTTTTGAGTTCAGCCAACTCAGCAGGACCCATTTTATAAGGCCGCTTGGAGATAGGAGCCGTTCCAGGTTCAAGCTCAATTACAAACTCAACCTCACGATCCGGAGGCATACCTGGCAACTCTTCAGGAAAGACATCTGGAACTCACAGATCACGGAACACTCAATAGCTTCCATAGCATCATCAATCGAGCCCAAAGAGAAAAGCTGAATAGCGAGTCGACTTGGAGAATAGACTATATGGCCTTCCGAATTTTCAGAGAAACCAGCGCTCAAAGACAATCAATCACAACTGCATTTGCTGTCAACCAATCCATGCCCAAGATGACATCAATGTCAGAATTTCCCAGAACAATTAAGGATGCCGAGAACGAAGAACCACCAATCTCAATTTGATTGCCATGGCTGATTTTTGAAGCTGCCATCTTTTCTCCAGGAGAAAGGACCATTAACCGCTTAAGGAGAGGATCCAAAGCTAACTCATTCTCATGTGCAAATTTGTGAGATACAAAAGAATGCGATGCACTGTAATCAAACAAAACTCGTGCAGGACTGAGTTAACGTAGCATACCCATCACAACTCCAGTGCATGCTCAGCTTGAGAGGCGTTGACACAGTTGGCACGAGCAACGAGACCCGGCTTGGTGTTGATGTTGAGAGAGGTGGTGGTGCACGAACCATAGGAGAGCTTGCTGCAGATCTTGGAGGTGGTGGAGGAAGAGCTTTGTTTTTCATGGACAGTTCAGTGTTGATGCCTGTGTCTCCACAAGTGTAACAAGCACCAGGTGGACGTGGAGCAACGTAGCCAGGGACTCCGCCAGGCGCTCCAGGGTAGTGGTGGTTGTAGCCCCTGGGAGCAGCAGTGAGGAAGTTTGGTGGCCTTGTCGCGTAGCTTGAAGGTCTTGGTGGAGCCGGGAGCGACGGTGGGGTGTTAGGAACCCAGACACGACGCTTAGAAGGAGTTGACATAGTTGAAGAGCTTGCTGCATCGCGGTTGTGTTTCTTTGACTCCTCAAACACTTGCCTACTTGCTTCTTCCTGCAGAGCTGTATGCTGAAGTTCCAAAAAAGACGCCGGCCTTGCATGTGTGATTGCATATTTAATCGATGCATTGAGCCCTTGCCGGAACCTCTTTTGCTTCTTCTTGTCATCAGAGATCTCATCTCCACCATAACGAGAAAGGTTCATGAAGTTTCTGATGTAGGTATTGACATTGTCATTGCCGCCTTGAGGTTGAGAAACACTTCCTTCATCCTCTCCATGACAATTTCTCGATGACATCGCTCTTTGAAAGCTCCAAGTGAACTGTCCCCAAGTAGGCTGAAAACCGGCAGCTTGCCTTTAGGTAATTCTCCCACCACAGAGCTGCATCTCCCTTCAGAAGGTGAGTAGCACATTTTACCCATTCTTGCTCAGGAACATCAGCAGTCATCAGTAACCTTGATATCTCACGCAACCAATCATCAGCATCAAGCAGTTGATCAGACACATCAAATTGGCGTGGGTTGAACTTCAAGAAGCTTTTGATGTCTCCTCGCTTGGGAGGTGGAGGTAGCGGAACAAACTCATTCCTCCTGACACTTTCTTCAAAACGCTGCTGGTTCTCCGCATTGCCAAGGCATTGGCGATGCTTGACAACGCGGCCCCCAGTTCAGGTTGTATGTCCTCATCAGAACGGCGTGGTGGTGCCATCCTGTGATTGATATAAAACACAAGTTAGTACTATAATGGAGAATAATAATAATCCAAAATAGTACCAAGATGGAATTAACCAAGATTAAAGGATACAATTTACTAAGATGATATTAAAATATCAACAAAGTTCAAAGCACCTAGAAGATATTAAGCATATCACACACGACTGAAAAGGAGTGTGGTACACAACTTAACAAAGAAAAATTTTCCGCAAATTTTGGCATTAAAATACCAATAGATGCGCAAAATCTCTTAACGAATCAAGATTAGTGACTCTACCAATTCAATATACAAGAGCGAATGATAAAAGTAGTGCTATGGTCGCGACTCCATCCCGCACTCAAATCATTACTCCGCACATGAATAAGTAGAACATGTATCCCAACACCTTCTTCTCAAGATGAACCTAAAGATTAGTAACTACGGAAACGAACACCCCAAACAAGAGAACGTCGGATAACAAAGAGTAAGACAGATCGCGGCGGTATACAACGAATCAGATGGATCGCGTCGGTTTGCAAAAGCCTGTCGGTATGAAATGTACCAACAGCTGAGAACCAAAAGGCAGATAAAGATAACATGTTGGATGCAACAGATAGACAAGGAATTACACACACACACACACACACTTTCTATGGTACTACGGAAACCCAGAACACGTGAATCCTAGTTTGAATTTTAAGAAGAGGATTGAAAACGTTACACTTCCTTACCAGAAAAGGGTGGGTGGATGGGTAAGAAGAAAAGTGGAAGTAGTCCTACTCTCACGTTTTGTTTTTCCCTAGTATACATAGCTACCAAAAATATTTGCTAGACTGACAATGACCATTTGGCTGAGACCACAAGGGCGGATGGCTCGATACCAATTGTAACTACCTCGTGAATTACGCCCTAGTTACAAGTTCGGATGAGCGGAAATGGTTAAAATAGTACGGTGGGGCCCAAATGCCACTCACAGTAGACCTTTCGTCGTCTAACCATTTCCAAACATCGGACAAGAACGGCGGCGAATCGGCAAAGAAGGGATCAACTACATACACAAATGAGTATGTATGCAAGCCACCATACAACAGTCCTCAGAGCCATTCCATCTAAAAGAAATAGAAATATTGCAATGCCATACGGCAAGATCCAAATATCCTAGATATATATAATAGTTTAGGATATCTCCTTATACATCAAACATCAGAGTATCAGGCGGAAGTGGAAAACAAGATCCGAGTACGGATAAGAAGCAAATCGGCATAAGATGCCCCATAAATAAACACATCCCGCCCACAGATCTCACGGATCCCGCTCCGAATCTCTACACCGAATGATCGTTTCACATCGTTCGCTCCTCCACCCAAAGATCCATCTTGTAGTTTACTGCTCATCTGAATCAAACAATTTATCGTGTGAGACCCTAGGGGTACTCAGCAAGTCTTTATGCCTCTAAAGGGGACACAACCTAGGGTGACGCAATTGCAGCAAAAGATAATACCTAACAATTCTATAGATACTCACTAACCATCCGCCTAACCAAAGATAGACGGATGTCCGTGAATTAATAACAACAGTTGTAACAGTAATATTAACAGATCCATCCTCCTCCTCGCTTACCAACGAGGAAGCGGACGAACATTTCCCCCATCCGTTGGCAGTTTTATTATCCATTCCATGAGTGTTGCACTATTTACTAGTCAGGTACTTAGTCAAATTAAAAGCGGTACTTTAGTTATGCTTGTCTATGATCGAGAAACTGTGCTCCAAGTCGTCCATAACCGTGGACACGGCTTTCAGAAAGTTTTACCCTGCAGGGGTGCACAAATAGCAACACACACTCGGTCAACCTCGGAAAAACCAAATCAAAACCCAACGAGGCATTCACGACAAAGCGATCACAGGATTCAGAAATATTTCAGGGGAACACCCCATTAAGCTACCCGCAACGAAGTTAGCCGACTCCGAGACGGACTCAAGGTTTGCGTCCGTGGCTGTAAACGACTGGGAACCCGAAAGTGTGACTGGGCTTGTCGATACCGCGAAAACACTCCGCATCCAAAACAGAACAGGTGCTCCTCGCACAATCTTAAATAAAGCAGTAAAGCATGGCATAAGTACAGGATAGTAATAAAGCTCCAAACTACTTTGTGGCCCCAAGAAATAAGAATGAATCAAGCTCTGGCTCAGGGGGGTTCATAAGCCTCCCGGATGTGGATAGCGCGAATATTCAAGGAACAGGAATCAAGTACTCGGGGTCCTACGGGACACAAGTGAGCATGAAAAACCAAATAGCAGATATTGCTCACCGATGCCACTTTCATTAGTTATCCCATTACTACTCAGGTTAAGTTGTTTAGGTACCTCGTTACCCATCAGACACCCACATACCCTACACATGTTGTTCTACGACCCGCATGGCTCAAACAACTCCTGTAGTAATGGCTCATGGGATGGAGGAACAAGCTTCGGTGGGGTTTAAAAGTAAAGGCTATGCAGTACTTGGGATTCAGTTTAGTGCAAACGCGACTCAATGATGCAAGAATAAGATAGAGGCAATAGGTACTATATGTATGTGAGCATGTGGTAGTGCTTGCCTGGCAGCTCAGTTGAAGCGAGGGATGGGTCTGGGTAGTGCTCCTGGGTTTCTTGATATATCCCACCTTTCGCTCATTGAAGAAGAACCAAACAAACAAGGGCCAATCATAAATAAAGTGCACAAGCATATGAATAAAATGCGACAAGCAAACAATCATGCCTTGATGAATGATGCACAATTTGCATGGCACTAATGTAGCATGGCATGGGTGAGGTGTGGAATACAAGAATAAATCATTTTATGGTGTTTTAATCACCTTTTATCTTCAAATAAGTTGCTGTATACTTTATATTTATATGATGCATGCTGAAATTCAGAACATGGAATGCATAAACAGAAAGGTCTCGTCGAGCTGATCATTTTAGACATATTATTTGTCAAATTTGGAGTTATAAAACAAAAGTTATTAATTAATTAAGGCAAAAGGGCATTTTATTGTAATTTTAATCAACTCGAAAATTTAAAGTGTTCAAAATATATTTTGGAGGGCATATTTGAATTCCTCACATTTTTCTGATTTCAAAACATATATTACATGTTTAATTTGGAATTATATTTTAAAAAGTTATTTGAAAACAGATTTAAAATTGAATTTAAAAACCAATTTGAATAGTTTGAATTAAAACAGAAATACAGAAATTCTTTTGTCACCCAGTCAGATCTAGCCACAGACAATGACAAGTGGGGCCAGGCTGACTGGGCGACTGCTGCCAGAAAAGCTTTTACCACCATGACGCTTCCCGTACCATGATCGCCAGGTGGGGCCACGGCAACCTCAGGGGCCCTGGCGCGCCAGTGAGGCGTGCCACGTGGGGGAGCCCGGGAGCGCGGGTTAAGGCTAAGGTTCTACGGGGGGGCTCTTTGTAAAAGGGCCAGGGAGGCCGACTGGTGGGCTCTGCGTACCGCGGATTGAGTGAGAGAAAAACGAAGGGGCTATCTGCAAAAAGGACCGCGTACTGTGGATCTTCTCCGCGATCGACCGATCGGTGCGCGACCGACGCAGCGCGCGCGAGAATCGAACCAGGACTGGCGTGGCGCTTGAGGCGGCAGCCCATCGTGAGGAGGGGTAGTCATTAGGGAGGTGGCGTGGCTAGGTGAGGTGTTACGGCAAGCAGCGTCAGACGCATAAGCACACCGGGCGCCAGCAGAGGCTGCTCGACGAAAAAGTCCGGCGAGGCTAGGTCGGTACGGGGAGGGAGAGCGTGTCGAGGTAGAGGAGCTCACCGAGTTTGCTGGCGGTGTCGGTTCGCAGGAGCGAGGCGATCGGCGGCAAGCGCCGGTGGAGCTAGGGTTTGGTTTGGCGTCGCGGCAAGGCAGCGGTGAAG